>JANHGB010014334.1:0-53413 GCA_026283785.1 Coracopsis vasa | reverse complement strand
AACCTGCTCTAGTGGAAGGTGTCCCTGCCCGTGGCAGGGGTTGGAGCTGGATGAGCTTTAAGGTCCCTTCCAACCCAGTCATTCTATGATAGATTTCTATGGTATGATATTAGGAAAACATCCATGTAAGCTTGTTCGAGGAAGGACTTGATTCCAACAGGGAGCGCCCTGTTAAGCTGTTTTCATGTCTGTGATGTTGTTGATGGCCTTTCCATGCTCAGCCAGCTCCTCCCCAGTGCAACACCTCAGGCAGGGGCTCAAAGGAGCGAGGTTCCTCCATGCTCTGAAAGCTAAATTGAAACAGAAGTTATTGAAGTTATTAAACTTTAAGAAGGTGCAAGTGTATGTGCCAGCTAGTTACTTTCTGATAAGTATATACTACTAACAGCACTGTAAAAAACCCTACTCAAGATCTGCGGTATAGCTATCCTTCAAGACTATTATGATATGAATGGATATGGGGCAGTTTGGAACAGATACATTAATTTTAATCACTTAGCTCAGTTTGTATTAATGAGAAAGAAGTGGGCAAATCCTATAGAAAGACATGAGAATATATACACCTTACAGGTATAGGTGGCAATTATGCGTTTTGTGTTAGAAAATTATTGCTAAGCACTGAAAAGTAACTGACAAGTGAATTTATCAGCTGAACACATCCAATACACAGGGCAGTGCAGCAATATATATATATCAGCAGCAATGCCATTTCTCTATTAGGCTAAGCAAATTCTGAAATAAATCTGGGGAGGGAAATAATTGTATTTCTTCCTGCTGAAGACCTTTATATGTGCACATTGGGAGTGTGCTGGGGTATATTTGCCTGTGCTTTTACTGTGAATGTGGGCTTATGACCATGTTATAGGGTTTTTTAATACACTTGAGTGTTTGGATGGAGCTGAACGACTCAGATTAATCATATCCCTTTTCAAGTGCCTTTGGTATCAGGGGGTTTTTTATTTATGGACTAGAGACTTAGGGCTCTATAGTATTTCCTTGCTGTGTTCTTCTTTCTAGCCTGACCTCTCTCCCCTGCTCTTGCTGTAAGCTCATCCCTGTAGCCTGAGGCTGGAAAAGCCTGGCAAGGGGCTGCCCTGGAACTGGTGTCAGGTTATTAAATGGAACAAGGAGAGAGCTTTACATGGGAGTGACACCCCTGTGAACCTGCCCAGAGGCACCACCTCGCTGCCTATGCACCTGCAGAGCTGGGAGCCTCATGTTAGACACTGCTAACACTGGACCTTCCACAGGGCAGGCTGAGTGCTGGGTTTCTGCTTCACTAATCAGACAGCCTAGAGGTGATTTAATGTGATGGGATGAGCTGAGCTTTCATCACTAGGAAGCCTACAAATGTTTGTAGTTATAATTAGGAAATGTGCTAACATTAACCTGATTGATGTGAACTCTTGGTTAGGCAGAAAACGGATTCTTTTCCCCCAGGTGCCTGTAATAGACAATCCATTTAGTTTGCAACAGGAGTTATAAGGAGTGCAAATTTCTGATGATCCCTTGAACCGGTGAACAAACGGTTGGATGCATCTTCAAAGGTTATAGTGATGGAAGAAACCTCAAAATGAGGATGTGCAACATTTTTCTTATCCTATAGATAAGGACCACTGCACAGAGTGTGGATGGACAGCCCCTATGCAACCACTATGCTCCAGCCTAAAGCAAAGCTTGCTGACACCGTGTCGTGCTATCAGATCATGTCTGTCCTTCTTAAAGGACAAAATCATTTTAAAACTGGGAGCAGAAGAACCCCATAAAAAGCCAGGCTGATTATACCAGTGCACCAATGGAGGTATATAATTCAGGACCCAGGCTGATATTTGCACAATGTTGAGCTGTCCTTGCCACCTTGGGTCAATGTTATTTCCGATGTCTCTCTACCGCCTTCCATAGCACTGTGAAGATGTGCCCTCACTGACCTAGCAAAGTGCTAAAGAAATCTGCTCTCTTTCTAATGCAATTCTGGGAGAAAATGGCTGCTTTTCAGGAATAAAATGGTTTGTGTTAAAGGTTTACCCAGTACAAATGCACCAGTGATGCAGCTGTAGCTATGCCATGCGGCTCTTCACAATGCAGAGCTTCTGACCTAAAGAAAAGCTTGTGTGCCCTAAAGCTTTTTTGTTCTCCAGCTGCATTCACTGGTTTAATAAAAGATCGTAGCTCTCCATGCAAACCTTGCTGTCTATACCATGAATTAAAGTCCTGTGTCCAAAAGGACTCGATATTGACCTTAGAAACCTTGAAAAGCGGTTAATATTAGCCAGACTGAAGAAGACACATAGAACCAGGGTGGATTGTGCTTTACTTGTACACAGGCAAAGAAAGTTTTGTAGAATAATCAAAGGCCAAAAATGAACTCTAAGTAGGTACAATAGAGCCACAATGACAGTTAGTGGGCAGCATTTTGTCCCATTATTATTTATGGATTAGTTGAAGCCACGATAATATTAAAGTCACCCTCACTAAACATACAACACTTTGTATTTTGACAGCACTTCATAAACGTTAATGAATTAAGCTGAAGTAAACACTTCTCTAACATCAACCTCTCCTGAACTGATCTGCAAAGGCAGATTAAAGGCAATGAGGAGCACATTGCAGTTCAAGTGCATAAAAACTCCTCGTTGCCAGTCCAGGGCTGGAAGAGGAGGAGAGAAATATTTGGGCCTTTTATCTGCTGCAGATCCATTAACAAATATCACAACCAGCTTTTATGTGCCCTGTCATTTGGACATTACACTAAGGCAGGGCAAGGAGAAGGGTCAGGATGAAAATACAGTTCAAAAGGACCTTGCAAAACTCAATGAATTCGGATTTGCAGTGATAAAGATATGTGTTTGTGTGCTGAAAGGAAATCTGTACCCTGAGCTAATCTCGTGTTTCACTGGTTAGTGATCAAAATTCAGGTAATGTCACCTGCAGGGGTTGTATTTGTGTGAGAATAGCCCAAGCTGTGAACTGATACACAGCAGCAGCATGGTAATGTGGTGATGGTCAACACAGAGCAGTGTGTGCTGAAACATGGGGGGAGTTGATATGTGATGTCTGTAAGGAAAATATGCAGAGCTGCTTGCTGGCTGTGTGGGTTTTGACAGCAGCTGGCTTTTGGGTGAGCTGTGCCATTGCCTTGCATTAGGAAGATGTGCCCTTCATGGCAGCTGGTCATTCCAGACCTATGCTTCCTGCGTTGCTCCCGGTGTAGACTGCGCCAGGCAGGACCAGGCTGGCTTTATGATAAGGATAAATGTACTTACAGGCATAAGAGTCCTTCACACCAAAGTGTTACTTGTCTGAGTTTTGGACAGGCAGAACTCAAGTATCTGAGGGGTTTTTGCTGAACTCGCAGGAATTCCTGAATGCTGACTTAATTCCCCAAAAATACAGTCAGAAGAAACTTCTTTAGCATCTTAATGGTCCCTTTGGGCAAGCTGGCCAAGTCAGACAGCACCATTCAGTAAATCCTTGTTATCTATGCTTGCTTTATTAATGAGCCTGAGTATCATATTTAAATCCCTGTAGCTGCATCTCATATATTGGTGGTGTGGAAGTGAAATATTTCCATTGGGCATTCGGTGTATATCACAGGCAGCTCCGCCTGCTCCCGAAATGCCGCTCCTGTTATTAGTGTGTTGCAGGGCTTTGAAGGGTCACCGTGATGAATAGGATGGTGAAGGCCATCAGAGGGCAACATTTCAAACCCAAAATGTTAGAGCTATTGGAGGGTAATTGAGATACTGTATATTTACACAGGTCTGTGTCGGAACTATTCCTATAGGAAAGGCTAAGTTTGATAAAGGGCTTTCTTCCTTGGACCAGGGGCAAAGGCAAATTCAAAGAGTGGTAGGAAAGAAAAAGAAAGGGAGGATGGCAAAATAAAATGGAATGTTTCCACTATACCCTGGATAACGGCTGTGGATATTGGTTGGGAGCAGATGGATGTGACTCCATTTGGGATGGGGGATTTTTTATAGTGGTAGAACCCATTTTCTTTTGATCAAATCTGTGCTGTGTTACGCAGAATATTTTAAACAAAACATTCCTGAAATGGTATTTATAGGAGGATCAGACTTCAGGAATGAATATGTGTTAGGCTCTCCTTCCTTTATGGGTTTTGTTGCTTTCCCAAGCTGAATTAGAGGAGCAAATTATTAGTTGTAGATTTATGGAGGTCTGTGTCCCTTTGGGTCATTAGTAAAACCAACAGGCTCAAACCTATGCTGAGGTTGTTTTGGGGAGCTGTGTTGGAACCCCCACCCCATCCTGAGCAGGGGCTGGTATTGCCATGGGGAAGGTAATAGGATTTTAGAGGAAAAACACCCAGGCAGCTTAGAGGATAATCATATTTTTCACTTCCAACCTCTGGGAATACTCCTAAATGAGATGGAGGAAACAGTATGAGGAGTTATGAAGAGCTGTTGCCCAGCGCTTGCAGGGAGCATGTGCTTCGAAGGAAATTGTTGGTTCTGGAAGCACAGGCTCTCTTTGTATGCAGGAGTTTTTATGTCCTGCTGCCTCATTATCTCAGTAACTTATTATAGTTTTATGTCTGTGTTGTGCTGCAAACGGACTGCCCATAATCCCCCTTTTATAGACTTAATCTGGCTGGTGATAAATGCCTACAGAGTCAGCACAGCGTCTTCCTCTTGGCACAGTGTGAGCAACCCCTGGGCAGCCTGAAAACACCCCTCTGTCTGTATTTTAAAACCCCCTCTATTCCAATCTGACTTTAAAGAGGTGCTGGTGTTGACATTTCTGTGTGAAATACAGCTGTGTGTTTACTTCTGGAAAGATCACCGCCAGCTGTCATAGCTGCAGCCTTCTGTATGCGCGCAGCGATAATCTAATTAACATCCCCTTTGGTACCCCTTTGGAAGGTAGCATCGGACAAGTCTCTGAAGCTGAGGTGTGGAGATTTTGGTAGCTCAGGTACTCCTGGTGATAGGCTGGCTGGGTTTTAGAAATTGCCTTCTCAACCATTCTGTGAAATAACTATTACCATTTCACATCACCTGTACACACAAGCCAGTTAATTTGTTTTCGGTGAACATTTGTACAAGTGAATTATTCACCCATCTGCAATATTTATCTTTCAAATGACTAGACAATTCAGCTCTGTGTGGAGATGTGCCTCCATATGAATTCATAAATCCACAATCACTGGCAGGACATTTTCTGCAGGGGCTGATGATCTATTTATTCTCCCCTTTCTTCTCTCCAAGGGTTAGCTCAGGCTCTCTTGCTTTGACATGAACTGCAAGGAAATAACTCGTAGGAGATTTTACTACTTTCTAGTTTGAATATAAAGCTCTGTCAGTGCTCCCCACCACTGCAGTCTGTCAGGTTAGCAGCTCGCTCAGATGATTATAAGGCAGCTATTCTGTGTTAATTTTTTCCTTGCACACAGCAGAAGGGATTAAGTGATGAGCTGAGATTACTGAGCTAAACAAGGATCTGCAAATGCAAATCTGGGGCTTTTGCAACTATCAGTGGTCAACTCTGAGCCTGTTAGCAAAGGGCTAACTTCTGGGAGGGGGTGTCCCTTTTACTCTTCAGAGATGCTTTGAGCTCGCACATTCTGGGGCAGCACAAAGTGGACACGGAAGGACCTAAAACTGCTGCTCTAGATACTGAAAATCATCCTATCAAAACTGGCCTCACTTGTCCAGTGGCTGGGATCACACCAGGACTGGGATTGCTCCCAGTCCTGGTACTCCCTCTGGCAGGGGAGCCACTGGAATTGCTCTGTATTTCTATGGCCAATGCTTTTCCTGGAGGAGAATGGGAAGTGTATTACTGGCAATTGATAGTTGCCTAAACTAATGGTTCAGAAAATTATTCCAACAGCTTCAGCTTAAGAGAGCCTGGGTTTTAAAGAACAGCAAGGGTCTTATTTAAATAGCATTCCTGTGTAGTCATTAATAAAGCCATTCTTTGTCAGGGAAGATCCAATATGATGAGCATGAGGAACTCCCTCTTACTAGTCTGGAGATTTGGGGCTTGATCTCAGCTTGTATGAACTAGAGCAGTTCCAGTCAACTGAGCAATAATTTCCATAACCTTCAGGAAGTAATCCTGAATATCCATGTTTTTGAAGAGCAAATTTGCTGAAGCATTTACATAAGAAAATGCATTCTTTGGATAGACCAACATTTACTGAAGAGCTAAGGTCCAAGCAGTGCATTGAAATACGCTGTGTGAGGGATAGCTTTTACTAGCAGTTACCGAATGTTACAGTCAAGCTTTAGTCTAACAGATGATATGAGGCATGTAAAGAACTACACTTGAATTTCTCTCCTAAGAGTCTCTTTCTTCATGTATTTCCTTCAAGCCCTTCCTGGAAAAGAAAAGCATGCTTCTCTGTGACAAGTCTGCTTCATCTGCAAAGGCAAGGTTGTGTTTGCCCCAGCTTTAAATTGCTCTGGAATGACTCACTGAAAGCGAAGTGGCTCACTACATGAAAGAGTCTTGGGAAGAAAGCAGCTAAAATGCTGGAACCTATTTCCACCGATTTTAGGATCCAAGCTCTACTAATGCACCTGTCCCCTTTGTTAATGTCTACATGGAGAACAGAGTGGTTTACACTTGAACTTCAGTACCTGAAAGTGAGAACAGTGCAGTTGCAGTTACGTAGCAGAAATAACCATACCCACCCTGTCGCTGATTGTTAAGTACTCCAAAACCAACATGATACCGAGTAGGTTTTCTCCTGGTACGTGAAAGATTTGCCTAGTAAAGGAATAGTCCAAATCAAAGTTGTCCTGGATCAACTCAACACCAGCTCTCTAACCTGTATAATTCTGCTTTTTCTTCTGTGTTGACAATCACATCATCTCAGTATTAAACAAGATATCAAGTATGTACAAAATGTGGAATACTAAGTAGAGAGGAGTTAGAGCTCTAACTGTTAAAAGATATAGAAAATTATACTTGTAAGCATTTGGTGCTTAAGTGACAGACTTTCTGAAGTCATTGATACTAGGTAGCTAAACCAATCTAGAGCTGAGATAAAGTCTGCATAGTGCTGAAAGTCAATGAATAACTATGATCACGTCTGGAACTCATTAATCAAATTAAGTCCTGTAAAAATATTCCTGTGGTTAGTCTTTTTGTAAATGCATACATGAGATAAAAAACTCTTCAGATTAAGAATGTATGAAGGATGTTTTATGCAAGACTGCAGGATTTCCATAGAATAATGATCAACAGAGACTTTGTGCAATATTTCTGCATGTAGGTTGTAAACACTTTCAAAATAGTTTCCAATCACAGCTCGTAGTAATAAAAAGTGAATTCCAGATAGGTGCTGTCATAAACTTTATATAGAAAGATAGATGTCTCAAGACTTGTAACACTGATCTTCGTATGTTTTTATTGCAGCAGCATTTTTATCACTGCAGTGTGATGATTATTAATGGACAAAAATAATATCTTGAATTCTGAAAGATAACTATAAATTGTAATTGATTTACAGCTGGTGATTGGTACCTATAAATAGTTTCTCTTTTAAGCAAGCTTATTGCTGATGATAGCTTGCAGCCATACTTAGGTTTGAGTATCAAAGCCAAACAAATCAAAAATACAGCTAATACCCAAGGTACTCTCCTCAAATAGGTGTTTTGAGTATTTTCTTAATATTCAGAGCCTTGGGCAACATGGTCTAGTGTGAGGCATCCCTGCCCATGGCCCAGGGTCCTTTCCAACCCTAACCATTCCATGAGCCTATGGCTTGATTTGCAATATTTTGCCAATATTGATTTGCATTTTAAGTAGGACTGAGTAGCACTCATACCTGGATGACTGGTTCTGAAGTTGTTCGTGATAGTAACCATATGTCATTTGTACAGCTGTAAGTTGAGTTTAACTCACCTGTCACAATTACTAATAATACTACAACTGAGTGTTTCCTGCAAGGGCAATAGTGAGCAGGTACTCATCTGGGTTGAAGTCTTATTTTGCCACTGTAGGCACTACTTCATATCATATACAGAGCAGTCCAGAAGAGCTTCTTTACTGTCAAGTGGAATATTGTAGTCTGTGTTATAACTGATTGTATTACTTCTCAAGGCACTATGCCATTTCTGTGATCCATTCCTGTAAAGAAAGAACTCTTTTAAGTCAGGGCTCTACTACCTTGGTAAGTACTTTCACTCTATGAAATGCAAACCATCTAATTCAGGCTGTATTTATCTTCTAGTTCTGTTTGCAGAGCATAGAAGCATTTTATTTATTGCTGACCTGAATATATCTGTCTATAAAATACAATATCTCAGCTGAAAAGTACAATTCTAACTTGTGCTAGCCTATGTTAAAACTTTAGAGATATGCTACTTGACTGCAGTCTAAATAATGTGTTAGCCTTGCATTGCTCCATATTTGGTGTTTGTGGGTTTTTTGTTTGTTTGGGGTTTTTTAATAAAAATAAAATACTCTTGTTTATTTGATGTCTGATATAATACATAAACAGGATAGACTTGCCATCATTCCTGTTCTGAACTGCATATCGAGGCAACTGTCTAGCAGAGGCATTGTATTAAGTATTGGTGCTTGAACTGTCCAGCTGCTCTCAAGACTTGTACCTTATATTCAGTTAACTATACAGTAGTTGCAGCAGGATGTATAACAAAATTTCACTTTTTATTGTAATAATGCCCGTAGATAATTTCTTAATGCTTGGAATATATTCTAGACTTTTATTCGCTTGTTCTCAAACAGCCAAATTTCCTCCCATGCAAAACTTACTTTTTGACACAGTTACTATGTTTATACTACAGGGAAGTGACTGAGTTTTTTAAAGTGTGTAGTCCAAATTTATACATCTTCATCTTGCAGGGTAAGGTACAGAGAATCCCAGGAGAATTTCGGTTTTAGTGGCTCTGGCCAAAAATTCCCATGCTGGCTTTTGCTGACTGTGTATATTAAGTAGTAGGGAGAGGAATGCAAGGGGCTTATGCTGACTCCTAAACGAATGGATTAAGATGAGATGGTTTAATAAAGCTGCAACTGTAACAAATTATTATGACTCACTTCTGTTTCTTTGTATCAGACTTTGTGGCTCAAATTAATTGCAGTAAACAGTCATGCTAGGTGATGTAAAAACACTTTCACTGCCTTTGAAGACCTACCTGGTCTTGTATTCCCCACAGAAACTGCTGTTTTGTCAGTGCTAAGCGGCTGCATTTGCCTAATGAAAGAGTGCATTATTTTTGTGCTTTTTAGCCTTTAATGCATAGGAACACCTCTCACAGTTTAATTGCAGTGTAGTTTAAGCCAAAACCCCTTAAAATGTATGGATTTAATATTTTAATGGGTTTTTATTGATTGGACTGTGGACAAATCAAAATAGTGTTTTAGAATAAGACAGCATAATTCTCGTTGCATTCTTCGTAAAAAAAAATAAAAATTAAAAAAGGCAATTTTCACTTAAGGGAAAATTCCGAGTGCTTCTACAAATACATTAATGTACTGGAATTTTCTGTCTTACCATAGCTTAATTGTTAACAAAAAATTCAGAATGTGGGCATGAAAAGCAAAGGATTAATTACATTTTCATAAACAAAATATTCTCAAAGCGAAACATTAAGAGAAGTGCATTCTTCTTCAAATAAAAAGAATGTGTTTTAACTATGAAAAAAATACATTTTTCCTTTTTTCCCATATCTTATCAAAAACATAACACAGTAGTTCCAGGAAGTGATTGAATAATAATCTGAAGTAGTATGTGCTCTGCTGTTTTCTCTTCTGCAGATACAGTTATGAATTGCTTTGGTTTTACTTGACAACAAGCAAAGGAAGATCCTTAACTTTACCTTTCAGTCCTCTTACCAGTAATAGACTTATTAAACATTACATTTACAGTATTAAAGTTAAGCTGAAAACTTGAAAGTAGATGCAGTTTAATCAGAAATGTGTAAACAGTGAGCTTAGCTTACCAGACAAGAAAATACTTTTTAGTATTTCTGTTTATTTGTTGTGCTGTGCGTTGAGGATACAATTATGCTGGCCAAAGATGAGATCCATTGTTAGCTTTGCTAAATTTCTAAAATGGTGTTTCAACAATTATTACTCAGGCATCAGGTTATAAGATTTCCCCCTATGTTGAAAACTTCTCTGGTCAGGGACTGTGGTAGAGTACTAGCTAGACATGAATGCCAGGTACAGGTTTGGATGCCAAATAGCGAACCTATTTATTGAAGTATTTAAACTTCCTAACCTGGCAGTGAGGTGGGCTGCTATGTTATGCTAGTGATGAGATATCATAAGAACTTAAATGACTATGAAGAGCATCAGAGGATTCACAAGAAACTGTTGTGCATCTAGAAAAAAGAAAAGTAAAACTTCAGACTCTTCTAACAGCACCCAAGTGCTTATGTGTCTTCAGGTGTTGATGGCTGGAATGAAAAGCTTGTTCTCAGGATTAAATTCTCATACTGTTTATGTTTAATGATATTTTAAACTGAACTATTTTAGATATTAAAATAAGTTTAGAGGTGTGGATGGACTGTAACTGTCTTGATTCGTAACTGGTTCTTCCAGTAGATTATAATTTTGCTGATGCCTATCAGTTTGATAGATTTCTGTCAGTTTAGCCTGGTGGTTTAAGCTGCTTTCTACCACAGGCCTGTTTTGTAGTCTCTTAATTAGTTAAACATGTAATTTGAAATATAGTAATTCTAATTGGCTAGATTTTGTAGAAAAGATGTGCAACCCTGATCACATAATGCATTTACTTTCAATAGCTTTAATATGATCACAGTCAGGTATTTTGCAATACAACTTTGATGTGCTCAGCAGACTTGGGAAGGGGGTGATGTACTGGCAATTACAGTAGCAAAAGGGGAGGGAGGGAGGATCATTTAACAGAAAATGCTGACTCCACTATCCATGTGGAATAATAAAGCATTTGTTACAGAAACTCATGTTTACATTCTGTGAATCTCTAAATATTTTTGAAGTTGAGCCTGTGAAATAATGGTTACAACTGACTATTGACCCTTTGATTTTGGAGGTAGAGTCCAGTTTTCATTTCAGCTATTAGTGCCAAAGAGCATAAACATCTTTCTCTTAGACATTCAATAACCCATAATTTCAGTGGTAGGCTGCCAAGCCATTTCTGTTCGTCAAGAGAGAAAAACTACAAATATTTTACATCACCCTTTGTGGAATGTTCCTCTTGATTAGTCAGGATGGTTGTGTTCTTCCAAAAGAATGGATTAGTTTCGAGATACACTTACTGATCATGTGTGTTAAAGGTAGAGACAGCAAGTAGCTCTTCAAGTAACTTTTTTTTTTAACTGTTTCTTGTACCATAGTTTGACAGTAGAAAGTTTTAATGATGGAAAACATGGTAAGTTGGTTCACTTGCTTATTAACTGAAATTGACAGATTTAGTGTAATTAGGGGGATGTATCAAAGTAGTAAGTTCCTGATGAAAAGTGTTCTTTTTTTACTGAAATGGGTTACAGAAATTACACAGAGCCTTAAGAAGTAATAGAATCATGTCAAATGAAGACAGTCCAACAGCAAGGGAAATCAGTAATAAAGATGGAAGGTATCAGTGGCATAGAAAACATTAATGTCCTAGTGATCCCACTGGGAAAGATGGTGACCGCAATAGTTATTGAACCAAATCAACAGTTAGTTCAGAAAATCCTTAAAGTAATAGTAAAAAGAAGACATGGTGGCACTCAAGGAAAACGACAGGGGAACATCTGCATTTCAGGACAGGTGTAGAAGAAGAATGTACCAAATTGTAGTTACCTTAAAAGCCAGGAACTGATACTAGATCAAATTACAACATAGCCTAGGTTAGATTTATCTAATTGTAATATAGTTTTAGAAAAACTGGTAATGCAGTCTCACTTTCCTGTCCTTGCTTGTCTGTGTTGCTGCTAGAACGTACCTGTACTTGCATGGTGATTGACACAGGGAAGTACATATACATAATGTTATTTTTAAGTTTTAGCCCATCAGTGTTTTTAATTGGATTGGCTTAGAAGATATCTCTGTTTGCATTTTAGATTAAGGTTCTTAAGGGCTGTGCTTCCTTTTCCCTTTTCTGTCTTTAATCTTGCAGTAAGAGTAATGCTGCAAGTACATTTTCATTCATTTGCTTCAAAGTTGTGTCCCTTCAAAGTTGCTTTAATACCTTGTTAAGAAAGGCTGGTAGTTCAAAGTAGGTGATTTTTGAAGCCAGTCAGTATTTGTGTCATTTTGAATGGTTGCCTCGATCATCACACCAGCCGTGGGTAGCCATGTAGATCTTTAACAGCAATCTTGGCTAAAATAAATGAGAGCTGGGCAGTGAATTCTGTTGATGTCTTACTTGCAATGTGATGGAAATTACACATTTTTGTTCAGCATTTTCTTGGTGGATCTGCTGGTTGAAATACATATGGATATTTTATGTCACATGTCAGACTGGTTCAGTGTTACTCCTCAATCAGCCAAGATGTCCTTATGAACACTTTTGTCTCCCACATTTACTGAGCAAAGACATCTTTGGAAGCCCACTAACTCAAGGTATGAGGGGTTCCAGCAGCTGCCTGTGTCTCCCAAATTGCCTGTACATCCATGTGAAAAGAAGGATCTGTCTTTCTTAAGAGTAGTATTTCTCTTGATTTGTACTCTTGACAGAATGAATTTGCTAAGAAGAATTTGAATGGCACATTGACAGAGGGCCTTGTAAAAGTCTGTGACAGTGCTTCATTAACTTAATCTATTAAAAAAAAAGAGGACATCTTTCAATCAGTGGTATATTTTGTCAAGTAAAAAAATTTGCAACCCCTAAATTCTAGACATAGACTTAATAATTATAATCCTCCAGGCACTAATTTGGCATAGCGCTTGTAACAGAAACATGCCTTAGTCCTGATTTTTAATGGACTTTGTACTTGATAGCTTTAATAAAGTCAGCAGCTTAATAGTAGACATGCATCATCCCTTTTGGACTGTAGCTGTGATAGGAGGTTTTTTTATTTGCAATAGTAGGAAGTAAACCCATGCCAAAGCCATGCCTTTAATGCCTTTAAACATAATTCAAGTATTTTAACATAGCACAAGGATGAAATAGTTATAGTGAAATAGTGGTTTAAGTTACAGGAAGAAGAATAATACTGGAACTGGTTTTAACACTATTGCAAACATTATTCTGTATTGAAGAGAAAATTGGATAAATTATTCTCAAGTAGCTTTCAATAGGAAATTTGTCTACTGCTGTTTTTTTCAGTGTTATTTGAATACATTTTGAGGTGGCCAGTTCTTTTATTTGTGTTAAGGCCAAAATACTGTAAGGCTGCGGATCAAATCTGTAAGCTGGTGTTGCCACCAAAAGCAAGACTAATCTTTTTTTGTGTAGGCTGTGGTGTTTGTGCAGCTGCACGGTGAACCAGATAGGAAAAGTAATCTGTCTTGAAAATAATCTTTTTATTATTTTTCTAGGCTGTTTTTTTCCAGCAGAATCTAGTTGTACAGCTGCACAGTGAACAGATCAGCAAACAAATGTGATGCTATACAAAAATGGTTTCATGGGAATGAGTGAATGAAGCAGTGGGGGAGGGCAGGACTGCTGCTTCAAGTACACCACCATCTTAAAATGTTTGTTGAACTTCAGCCTTAGTTCTAACAAAAACATTTGCTTACTCTCGGTAGAAAAATAAGATATTAAAATGCAGGTGTAACTGGTTCATCTTTTTAAGTATTTAATTCTTCCCAGCACTGGTATCTTGAAAGAACCTCATTAAACAGTAGAATGCTGGCACAAAATCAAACCAGCTCAGTTTGAAATTCTATGCATTAAGAGATGTTTTATGGACTATGTACGGTTTATATATGAAAGACTGAAAGCTAATTCTTGGTAAGCAAAACTAATACTTACACAATTTCCAACTGTTTTGATGGGTTTATATTTTTTTGAGCTTTGAGAAGGATCTCGTCAGCAATTTCTTACAAATAACTGATTCTTTGAAGAAGGCTGTCCATTTTTCTTCTGTTCAAAATAAAATAAATGCCTCTTTCTGGATAACTGAGCTAGTAGGTTGCTACTGTATTAGTTTAGGATCATTTTCTAGCATGCTTAGGATTTAGCGTTTCAAATACTTAACATTTCAGATTTTTAAAGTTTTCCTGGGGTGTTGAGTTATGCATAAATACTGTCTGTGCTACTTAAGTCTTATCTGGTATTAAGCAAATATGGCTTGGATCAATTAGTTAAAGTCTCTTCTTACAAAGTGCCCCTCCTACTACGCTGTAGATTTTCAAATGAATGAGTTTTACTTAAATCCACAAACTTGTTTCACTGAAATTGAAGAGGAAAGAAAATACAGGAGATGGGTGAGAACTAAAGTTAGAAATGGTTAATTGTAACTTTTTAGCTCTGTAGCATGTTTTCCTATTTGTATATCCAGAAACTAATGTCAGCATAAAACTGATAAAAAGTAATTATTATTTAAATGCTTTTATGGCTTTCTTAAGGTATCTTTCAGTAACAACAATGTATTAAATTCACATTAATATTTTAAAACCTGATTTACCTTTAAAATGTGTGCTAGATTAATAGGACTTTATATTCCTGCCTTTGTTAAAAACTTGAAATTTGGAAAATAAACCGTGGGTTCATTTGGATTTTCAGATTCCAGCCTTTTTCTGAACTGAGTATTAGTATGAAATACTCCACAGTTACTGGAGTGGAAGTGGCTGGGGGCTGCGGGCATCTCTCCTGCATGTACATTGATGTAAATACCTGCAGTATAGGAAATAATCTAAATTTTCAGGAATTGTAAGAAAAGCTGTCATCATGTGGTTGCTGGCTTTATTGCAAGACTTATTTCTCTTTAAGAAAAAAAAAAAAGCCATTTCTCACAGAGCTGTTATTCTGAGCAGTTCTTAATAGAAATTAATGACATAAACACTTTTCAGTCCTGAACAAGGGAAGTAGTTTGGTAAGGATTTTGCTTTGTCTTTATTTTTAACACCTTTTGTGTTTCTCAGTTCTCTGAAACTGTTTGCCTGTGAAATGTTACTAAGGCACTTTACTGATTGTGGTATTCAAGCTGAGTAACTACTTAGAGAAGTCAGAGATACTCTTCAAAGATCTCTTCACCATATAGAAAAAAAAGAGGGCAAAACATTCTTCAGAGAAACTAAGTTAAAAAGGGAGAGAAACTAAACCAGCCTGGAATGGAGCATGGGAAGGGGAGAACATTTATGTTACAAATATTTCAGGTTATTAAAATTGTTGGGAGCAAACGGGAAGGGAAGGGGGGAGAAAATTGGTCACTTTAAAATATTCTGGTTGGTGTTTTACACTAACAAAAAATGATAGATGGGACTTTCAGTTGAGTTTGAATTTTGTTTGACCACATTACTTGAACCAAAGTTTGTTGTTTTAAGTAAAGCCTAACTATCAAACTAGTTTTCTAGTTTCAGTGAAGCAGTTTGTGATAAACAAAATATCTCCCAAAATCATTTTTATATTCCAGGCTTTAAATGGAGTCTTCTGAAAAATAAAGTGCTATAAAAGAAGAACAGTTGAAATAGAAGGCATTATGGAGAAGTTTTAGGAATCCAAGGGAAACTGAATGAAAAAGGCTGTAAAAAAATACCAACTTTCATCAGAGGTGATTTAGTTTAATAGATGAAAAACCAAAGACAGACAGTTGTTTAGCACAGAAATAACTGAAATACAGAAAAAAGAACTCTGCTGATGTGTTGCTCAGGTACTTTGACCTCAAACCTTTGATTTAACCTTGTATATGCATATGCAGTCAGTACTGCATTTAGTATGAATGGTTTGCTTGCATTGATGAATGAGTTGGTGAGGGGGTGCATTTGGCAGCACTGTATGTGGTTTGTGCTATGTCAGCTGGTGTGGCCGAACTATTTATCTTATCTACTGTAAATTTACACATTTGTTCTAACTTTGCAGCTTGACTTAGGGTGGAGGTGTTCCACTGCCTGTGTGAACCTTGCAGTACTTGTTCTTGTTTGCAGTTCAACAAACCGAAGTAGGTGCTGCTATTTCCAGCTCTGGCCTACGGGTGCTATAGTTTCTTACCTGACATCTAGCTAGGAGAGGTTTCCCTCATGTCTCCCAGGTTGGGTGCCCAAGCGTTACTGAGCTGAGGAGGCAGAAGAGAGTCAAATGAGTGAATAAAATAAGGCAAAGGCTGACAGCAATAATAGGCAGAATCTTTTTCAACTTTGTTGTAGCCTTGTCCTCGGGCTGCCCTTCCATATTCTTTTGGAGGGATTCAAGAGTCTTAATGTTCCTATATTGAGATCAGCTATATACAATTCTGTGCCACCAAAACATATAGGATTTAAACTTCAGCTTTCTGGTATTCTACGCATATGTATACTGCCTGACAGGTTAAAGATGACAGCTATTTATAATTGCCTAGAGAATAATGAAGCTTGTTTAAAAAGAAACAAATAATCAACTCTTAATAGTTCTTCTGTTTGAGACTTTTTTGTGATGGGTATATTTGTTTTGTAAGCATCTCTGTTCTGTAACAAAAATTACAATAGAAGATACAGATACTGTATAATAGATTAAAAATACTGTGCTAGGGTTATTACTATTTAAACTGAAAATAGTGAGACATCTAATTGATCTTGAAATTGGTCTGATAATGCTCAGCTCTTGTATTTCAGCAGTGAATCGTGGTCATTGGTTACAAATGATTTTAACCAGTAGGGCATGGAGAAAAGGTACCATTCAAAGCTAAACACTAGAATTAGGGACGCATGACTAAATTTTCAAAGTAATGTATTACTAGTGTTGTATGAGACAGTCACATGAAAAAGATCATGAGGTTGTGAAAAGGATTATGATCATGCTTAAGTCATGAATTTCCTGGTAGAGATATTTTAGTCTGAATCCATGCTTGTTTAAATGAGAATAATTTGACTTGTTCTGCTTATATTACCATTATGTAGCAGAGTGAGAAAAGGTGTCTTACCTACAGAAGTAGTATCTTGTGAGTAGCTGAAATTTACTTAAACTTGAGAAGCTGTTTTCACTAGTGAGAAAGTGAAGTTAAAAAGGTACTGAACAATTTCCTAGAGCATTGCAGTACGCTGCGTGTACTTACCTGCTGCTGCTGTCTTCTGTGCAAGCATATTTAAGTTCAGCTTTCTCCCCGGGCTTCCATTTGTCTTGTGTGTATCTTAAATGCTTATTCCAGATCCTGAACCTGTTCTTCACATTCAGTAACATTCGACATTGTAAATCCCATTGATGGAAATCTGCATAGAAATGTGGAGCTCTGTTCATCTGTCACCAGCCATACTCCTGACCCAGTACCCTTACTTACTGCCAGAATGTTTCTGCTTCCTGGGATGATGTAAGTCGCAGAGCCCAGGTTCTCAGCCCGTGTGAGAAAGAGCATATGTTCTTTATTTAAAGGTTATGGAGTGAGGTTCCACACTATCATACAATCTGAGAGTTGACTCAGTCCAGTGACTTTTGGATAATGATTTGCAACCAGTTTCATTGTACACCAACAGTGTTTCCTGAAAGGAGAGTTCAGAAAGCTTCTGGAAGGTGCTTTGAGATGCTTTCGGTGTTTCTATTTGAGTGCCAGTGATGTATTTATACAAACATTAAGGATGCCTTACATGAAATCCATGAGTGAAAATGACTATATGAAAATAATATCTCAGTAAATTTTGGGGATGAACTAATTTACTTGAAAAGATGGTCACAGCCATTAAAATAGTAATTGCAATGTCGGTGATTGAACTGGAGACAAACTGGGGTCATTCCAGACTGATGGCTGAACTGGTGTTCATAAAAATAAAACCATAGTGTACAGTGATTACCCATTGAGCTGTCTGGTGTCCCTAGAATCAGTTTTGTTGCAGGTGCCTCCATTTAACAGTTACTCTTCTGATCTTATATTTGTAGAGGGTCAGTATTGCAAAAGAGAGTTCTGTTGTGGTTGTTTTTCTTAATCTTGCAAGCAGTTGAAGCTTCAGTGAAAACTCTGTTTTCATCTTCTGTGAAGGTTAACAGGAAAAATTTTTCCCTCAGTCTTCTTTGTTAACACATTTATTTTCTATATAGTCATTAAAAGGTATCCCTTCTTTACCTTTGATTCCTTTCCTCTGTCAACCTGTTGCAAGTACAGGAGCTTCCAAGAGAATTTATTTGTGGGGTTTTTTGTGCATTGGTGTTGGAAGTTCTTAAGCACAAAACCCACACTGATATTTTAGGAAATTAAAATGGACTTTAAATGTTTGTGGTTTGCTGCAAAGCATTTTCATGACCAATTTCACAAAGCACATTTTAGTTCACAGCTTGGGTGGGCTTGAGAAAGGCAACTAAATTTGCCATTTTTTGTCTGAAAGACAGTATCATGTTAGGATGCATGGACATGGTCACTTGCATCTTTGTGAATGCAGGGTCAGTCACAGCTCTACTCAAAGTGCACATACGGAACTAAAACTGCTTTCAGTGTAAAAAGAGTTATAAACTTCACCTGTTTTCATGTTATTTTACATCCTTGCATTTGCTGTAGTGTTGTGGTAGCATTCGGGTATGCAGAAGGCAGGGTGGATGGAACTTCTGTCCTTACCCTTTCTCTCAGCTCTCATTTGTCAGTCATGTTTTAAATTTAACTAGTTACATGTAAAAAGCCCTGCTGTACTTGTTTCCTTTGTCTGTTTTAGTTAACCAAACCTTGTTAAACTGTTCAAACTAGGCATTCAACTGTTCAGATTGACTGGGAAGCTCTATGCTGCTTTCTTTTTGTTGTTTGCTCCTTTGCTGATAGGATGGCTTGACTATCTACTACGTGTATGTAGCAGAACTGTTGTAAATGTTCCACATTTTGTTTGGCTTGGTAACCAGCAAAACAAATTAAGTCTTACTAGAAAACCCTGGCAGTCTTTACATGATTTATTTTGTCTTTAAAAACTCCATGTATTTTAGAGGTTATTCTTTTCCCGAAGTTAAGTCTCTAGAAAATAGAACTCATAAAATGCAATTCTTGGCTTATCTTTAGCTTTCTAGTTCATTGACATTTTTACATAAGCTTGGATTATTTTTTTCTTAAAAGTTTTTCTTAGTATTATTATTCTGGCTTTACATGTATTTTTACTAGGAGATGTAGACAAAAGAGCACTGTCATACTTTGTAACATAGTGAATTATTTTCAACTCTGAACACGAGATAGACTTCTGCAATGTCCTCTTGTTATCTGATGTTCAATAGTAAGTTTCTTGCATTTAATACTAAGTTGAAAACCACATGTGTAGATGATAGAATCTCTAAAAGTGGTACTACTTACTTTGAGCTTGTGTCAGCATTAACAGCACTTTGAGTTGCACAGATGTTTTCCATATAACCTTATTTTTAAATGAACATCCATGTAGATCTTTGAAATCAGTAAACTCATGTAAGTGAAAAGTACTAAAAATACAGACATTTCAGCAATATATTGAAGTTCATTAATGACAATTTATTTTTAAATCACTAATTACCAGTTGAAATCAACCTTAACTATTCTGTGAAATAGGGAATTGTGCAGTGTGTGTCTTTAGTGGGGATACTTTAGCAGTACATAAGAGAACAAATGATCTGTGGGTTTTCAACTGTATTATCTGCCTGTCATCCTCATAAATAAGAAAATACTGTATGGTTGGTTTAAAATAATGTTTATCCTTTTGTAACTTGTATTTTGACAAGATTTTCAATATTATATGTTATTGTAAGCACAGGTGCCTTTGAAAATATGCATAAAAATGTTCTGATATGACTGACTGTAAATGCTGATCTTTTTATTGTAACTGCCTCCTATAAGTATGGTGTGTAAGACTGCATCTGTAAAATACACAGAGCCTATCTTACTGTTGGATAAGTATATTAATACAATTTCTGCAGTAAAAATACTGTGATTGTTATTCTGTGAATGGTGATATCTAATAGGATTTGTGAGTCATTCAGCTGGTACAAAGAAGCACCAAACTGATAATCATGTAGTACAAACGTTGAGATTGCTCTTACACCTAAGTGCTTCCCCTTGTGTTTCTTGTAGGAAACAGAGATGAAGGTACACATGCACACAAAATTTTGCATCATTTGTTTGCTGACATTTACCTTTCATCAGTGCAATCATTGCCATAAAGATGGACATCACCGTGGTCCCAAAGGGAAATGTGGACACTACCATAATGACTGTCAGATCTCAAATGATTCCTACTTCCAGAATGGAGGAACAGAATCTATGCCGAGTAAATTTTCAACATTGGAAGCTGAAAATGAACAAAAATACTACATTGAAAAGATTTTTGATCGTTACGGTGAAAATGGAAGGTTATCCTTTTTTGGCCTGGAAAAGCTGTTAATAAGCCTTGGTTTAGGAGAGGTAAAAGTAGTGATGATAAATCATGATGATATTGGCCATGATCATGTTTCTCACTTATATGCTTTAGAAGTCCAGGAAGGAAAGCATTCTCGCTCTCATAACCGTCCTCATAGCCACTCAGATTCAGAAAACCAAACCATGGCTGTAAAGAGAAATCATAAATGTGACCCTGAGAGAGAGACGGTAGCACTATCAGTAAAAGATGATGGCAAACACAGTCATGACCAGAGTCGTCATCATCGTCATCACCACCCTCGTCTACATCATCATGACCATAATGGTACACATCATTCTCGTAACGATTCAGTTAGTCATAGTGAACATGGAGAACAGAACCATGAACCTTCAACAGAGACAAACACAACTCAAGATCAGCCAGAAAGAAAACAGCGCAAACAGAAGAAGAAGCAAAAGAAGATCAGTGAGACTTCAGGAGATTATGCCCCAGATCATGATTCAGGTGATCAGCATGAGCACAATCGTGTTCATAAACTTGATCATGCACATGATGCATCTCACTTGCATGTACGTCGTCATGAACACAATAGCGATCGTTCTACTAGTCATGGACATCAGGATTCCAGTTTAGGTAATGAGGATGGCCACCACCATACCAGCAAACGAGAGGCACCTCGTAAACAGAGTAGCGTAAAAAAGCGTGCTCTTTTTCCATCGCATAGTCATAAGGATCATAATGAAGACGAACGTGGTCGTGAAGAGGTGAGTATTAAATGAAGAACCGGTAAGTTGACTTTCACTGTTGTTACATAACAATTGAAGGTACATACCCACAAATCAGTGCAGAAGCACTGAGACCATTGCATAACACAGGTTGAAGAGTGAAAAGGTGAGAGGTTATTGCTACAGTTTTGAGTTTACTGTAGGGGTGTTCATTTCTGTCTGCCTGTCTTTTCTCAGAGATCTATCTTCATGCATATTTACCTATATAAAAGAGTTCCTTAAAGGTTTCTGAGATACCCTGCTTACAGGTTGGGGTTGTTTCTCTTCCCAAGATTCATTAATACTTCACTCACAACCCTCTTCACTTTTTTTTGGACTTCTTTCTGAGTCTAAGATGATTAACATATTTGGAAACTGCATGGAGACTCTTTCGAAAAGAAACAACTGCATCTTTTCAACATGCTTCTAATTTCTTTGTCCTAAGTGCAAAGCAATGTAAACGAAGCTTCAGTAGCACTGTGGTCAGTGTAAGCTCCTCCATTTCTCCCTTCAGCATCCATTATTTCTGCCTGGACTGTAAATATACTTTCCCTTCCCCCTTGCAGTTAACTGCTGAAGCAGGACATTTTGCTATCATGGTTTTAAGCAAGAAGTCAGGGTACGAAAGGATGGAGTGAGTGCTGAGGCTGAGGCTTTAATTTGAATTAAAAAGTAAAGCTCCTAACAGAGAAGGTCGATAAGAGAAGTGTTAGAAAACGTGGTTTGGATTTATGTTCTTGCACTCCTTTCCTGTTGCTCTTTCTTCATTGCTTGTACTTTGTAATGATAAAGACTATGGAAACTCATTTTCACTGACATCTATCAAAACTTATATTGGTGTCTGAATTTATAGTGCAGATATTTTTACTGTTTCTTTCTCTTTGTAAACCACTTAGATCAGCTAAGACATGTTTTAGCACTGGTGAAATGTTGTGGGCCAGAGTTTGTACTTTCTGTTTGTGTTCTCAAGTTACATGCTAAATTTTCCATAACTGTAGTTTTTAATGAAATAGTTGCTTTCATACTTAATTTGTTTGTACAATTTGCTTGCAGTGCTTAAATGTTACCCAGCTGCTACGGTACTATGGTCTGGAAACAAGCTCTCCGATATCTCCTGAATTGTTTGTGTACATGTGTCCTGCTTTGCTATACCAGATTGAGAGGAGGCTTTGTATTGTACATTATGATGAGCTTGAAGATGTTATGAAAAGTAAAAACGCATCAGTTGACAATAAAGATAAAACAGGTGCATCAGGTAGGTGTTTAACATCTAAAGTCTTCAAAATCATTTTGCATTGCAAATACTAACTTGAAAGCTTAAAACGTCGTGCAACTTAGTATTGACTGTAAAGGAATGGTTACAATTTAACATACTTACTAGAAGAAATTTGAGACAACATGCTCCTTCAAGTCAGGAAGCACATCCTGTTTAGCAGTATAATAGCTTCTAAATAACGCTGGCTCAGGGAGGCATACCTTTCTTTCTTGTACCTTTTTATCCTTTTTCATTACTTTCATTTCTTATTTTATGTTTGCTTATTTTTACTTCCTTTTATTGTTCTTCTGTCATTGAGGCCTAATATCCTGTCTTTGGGCATATGGCCCAGGCATTTTGGCCTGGATTTGTCCTACATATCTTTGGATGTTGAATTCTTACAGGAACAGAGGCAAGGTACAGAATCTTTGGGGATGAAAGGACCTATAAGCGTGACCAACTCTACCCACAGTTTCGATTATTTTCTTAAACCGTGTTACATACTTTGTCTCTTAGTGTGATCGAGGAGCTCTGTGTCACTATCTCCAAGTTGGAAAGTTGCAGCATTAGTTTGGCATAAATTTTCTTAATAAATTTGATCTGGATCTGTGAATTCAGGAATCGAGGACGGCAGCTTCATCACAGCTCATTCACTGGAAAATACTAGTTTAGCTGTTGCTGGTTTTATATTCTAGCAGTAATGCAAATTTGTAGAATTGCCATCCAGAATTTTTTGTGAACTGAAGAAATACAAAGACTTAGGCAAGACACAAGAACATTCAAATTGCCATTTCTGACAACATTTCCCTTTTCTGACTTCCAGTATCAATTCTTCTATACTGCTGCTCTCTTAAGCATATGAGAAGTATTCAATCAAAATCCTCTGTTGGCAGTTTTAAGGCAGTTTGCTTTGAGTTAAAATCGGTAGACTTTTGTTTCTTCTTATCATAGTTTTAAGCTAAAAATACTTTTACTCCTGTTAAAGCAGTTAATGTAAGGGTGGCATCCATTGTGATTTCATAATTGAGTGTGCTTTTAAAATACATGCTTGCTCCTGCTGTCTTTCAGAAGTTATAATGGAACTGTTGACATGTTTAGCTGTGGTGTAGTATTAAAAATCTAAAAAGTCTTGGGTACAATGTCCATGTTTTGAGCATAATGATACTGGTAATTATGAATATTTATTAGGACATAGGTGCTTATTAGTACCGTTCAAAATAAAGCATGAAGTACATTCGCATAGATGATAACTGTTGGAAAGAATGCATTGCTGCTAATTTTTCTTAACAATGCTGGAGTCATTAAAATAATTGACTTTTTACACATGAATCTCCTACAGTGACACAGCTACTATCTTGTTAACTGTTCAAAGGTGGTAAGCCAAATATAGCGTGGGTTTTATATGGCAGCAGATTGTTTTGTAGGGTAGTTTCACTGTAGTAAGGGTTGACCCCTGCCTTATTACCGAGAGGATTTCTAGAGTAGCTCTAAGCATTTTCTGCCAATTAAAAGGTAGAAACCATATACAAAACCGCCATGTTGCACATGCTTTGAGCCAGTTTAATTAGAAAGTTTATACAGATGAGTGCTTCTTTTTCAAAGAATGCATTTTCTTTCTCTGTAATGAGGAAGGCAGTAGATGAATACCTTGGCGTGATGACCTTCAACATTTTAAGGGACTTAGTTTGCAAAATCAGTGAAGCTTATGGCAACTGGGATCTTCACTATAAATAGCACGTTTGCCAGTTAATTGTAAAAAATTGGGTTTTAAGTTATTGATTGTGAAAACACAGTAACCTCAAAAACAGGTCAGCTTGGTTAGATAATGATAAGTCATCCTTCATAACAGTTTTCTATATACTCTTGTATTAACTACAGCAAGATTTCAGTTTTTGTAATAATCATCTTCCTTTCTTAAGGAAGTGAATCACAAAATAACAAACCTTAACTGCTATATGGGGATTGTAGGAGGTGTAGGACAAATGTCAGTCATAGAGTAACTTAACCTGCAGGTTGTAGGATGCTACGAAAATGAAAATGTGTGCTTACCTGAGCTAAGATAAACCTTTTTAGATAGGAGTATTTGCCAGAGTTATGTGGATGCAGACATTTTTAAACACTCGTTTTCTCTGGATTTCTTTAGTTCTAATTTAAGTTTTCAAAAAACCTAGAGCAATGCTGCTCCTATTCATTGATACTAACCTCTAAGGTTTCCATTAGTTCTGATAGTGCAGTTTTCTAAAGTAAGGTAATTTAGTTAACTGATGACCAAAAACTGAGGAAGCCATGCTGGGTTTTCTTCCTGTAATTTACAGATAGTTCTGCAATTAGTTCTACTAATAGGGGATTTTAAAGGGCTTATACATACAGCTTAGCTTTCACAGTGCACCTTACTGGAAGAGGTGGCACTGAAATCATCAAGGGCTTCTAAATAATTTGACTTAAAAGGAAAGGTACACCCTACTATGAATCAAGCTAATAGAAGTGATACAAGTAAACAGTAACAGTTTTTTTATAGTGGAGATCAGTTAGAGCTATTGATTAAAAGTGGTTTCGATACCTTGTAAATCTGCCTGTGCAGATACCAGTGTTCCTGAACCCAGGAAGGCTTTGTTTCAGTGGAGCCATTCTGTTACCTGCAAGCTTTAACAAGAAAGCAAGCTACCTAACCGTTGTTGGCCTTCCAAGGAGTCTGCCTTTACTACCATATTAGTCTAATTTACAGGTAGCTGTCCTAATCCATTTTGAGAAGCCATCTGTTGTTTGTTACCCACTGTTGGAACAGAGGTCCCTTACTGAAGAAATCGTTCAGTCACAAGCCTCTTGGTTTTTTCCACAGGGATATTTTATAAGCACCTGCACGATAACTTCACCTCCATTGACAAGGCTTTATACAGTATTCCTAGGAGTGTAACACACCAAGCTTTTGTAACTGAAGAGCTCTCACAGTGTTCATAATACCGCATATTAGTTCCACTTCTATAATATTTTAGTGTTTTGAGCACTACAGATCAGTGAAATCTTTCAATGAATTTATTTTATTGGAATTAGTCCTTTTTATATGAGGAGTGTCGGTACATAGATGTAACTGTGGGGCCATGTACAGCTTCTGTATATATTTTTTTTAATCATTGATTTGACAGCAACCTTTCAACCTTTTGCTGCTAATTTTGGTTACATACCATTTTGTTAAGAGTTTAAACAGAGACAGAAGCTGATGACCAACATCTGAGAGATGCACAGATGCCATATTCTAATTCTCATGTGCTTTATCTTAATCATGGTGCCATGTTTAGATACTGTATAATTCATAAGAGTATGTAGAACTTTCCAAGATGCATTTGCCAGATCGGTGCTATGATATATGAAACTGAAGACATAATCTCTTTCCATTTTTCTCCACGTAAGGCTCTTGGTCATCTAACCTGGCACTTAACATGATAATGTCTGTGTCCATTTTGGAGATCCAAAGTCCTGCCGAATGACTGTGTAATATTTATTTGGGCTACTTGTGCATGGGTGCATGATTGAGCATTGAATTACATGGCCGTGTATGCCATTTGTTTCAGCAGAGCCTGTTAATCCGGAGTACATGACTGAAGTGCTCTGGGGATGAATCAAGGCTTGTGTAGTGGCGACATTTTGATTAGCAGGGACCTGCTTCTACTCTAGATCTGCTTTTGTATTCCCATTTTCCAACCTTGGTTTCTTAGTTCCTCATCTGCTGGCAGTCTTTGCCTTTTCACCAGCTCTCGTGTTTTCCTCTTGGTATCAATATGCATTTTGGTGTACACTGTATGCTTTCCAAAGATTTTTCCAATCAGTTTCTCCTGGTGAATGTGCTCTTATACCCTTTGCATTTGAATTGGATTGTTTCCTTTTCTGCACTGTTGTGGAATGACAGCTTCAGATTTCAGAAGAACTAATATCCCAAAATAAAATGTAAACCAGCAGATGTTGTAAGTCTTGGTGTTGAACAGACCAGGCCCTGCAGCAGCCACAGTTTGAGTGGCAAAGTCTTGTCAAATCTGATCTCTAGCATTTTTGGTACAGACAGAATTCTTGAAACATTTGACTGCTAAATCACAGAATTCATTGAGCAGCTACAACATATTCATTCCTCCTCTCTTCTCCTCTTCCCTCCATCCCCCCTCATTTCCGAGGTTGTTTTTATCCCACTGGATCAAAAATGAGTGGACCTGTAAGGAAAATTCATGCATCAAAGTATGGAAATGCTGATGGTTTTAAATGAGTTGTTAACTTCCATGAAAGTTGGCAAATGATGTCAACATTTTTGAGGAAGAATGAAGCTAGCAAAAAACTTGGAAAAACCTGAAGCATTAAGGCTAAAATAACAAAAAAAGAGTTCCGATTGAGGAAGTCATGTTCATGAAAGATCTCAAACAGTTAATAGTTGTAAAATAGGAGCACCACCTGTTGCTGTCTTTGGGTCTGTGAACCTTTTGAATTGTATTGTTGTAATTGAACAGTTTTTACTTACTGTTCTTTGAAGTTTCTGTGATGGAAAGAAGTGAAAAGTGATAGGCAAAGAGAGAGGAGGAAAAACCCATCAGTTTTAATTCTTAGCCTTACTGACGACTTGAAGGTAGAAGAGAAAATATTTTATTAGGCTGAGATGCTGACTGGAAGAGCCATGTTTCTTTGCTCATAGGATTATGTTGGGTGACCGTATTCCTATTATCACATAATGCCTTTTGTTGGTAGCGAGTGAATTTCAGCTCTTGAAGCTCTTAGAGCATTTTATTTTCAAGTTCCTCTGTCAAAGGTTGAGTCTTCTCCCAAATAAAAACTTGTGTTTCAAAGCACCAAGTGAAATGAATGGTGCCTAACTGAACATGCTCATCCTAACAAAGGAGGAGAAATACTGATTACAGTTAAATTGGGCAGCAGAATCCCTTTAAAAACAAGTGTTAAATATGAATTAGTCCTCATAGACCCCCTATTAAGTTAAGTAGCAGAGACTGATTTGTTCCAACACAAAATCTTTTGCTTTTTGTGTTTCATGAAGGGCTACAGAGGTAAGCCTGTAACTTACAGCCAGGAAGAATTGCTCAGCTCCTTTTAGAGGATTGTCCTCTGGTGTCTTTCCCTATATTGTCCTGTACTGCGAATAAGCCTGTGTGTGTTTTGCTGTGGACTGCAGTATTGCCTTCAATATTTTTCAGCATTTTGTGAATGAACAGTCACAATTAGGTTAAAGGAAGGTGACATTCTTGAAAGAGAGTTGAAATTCATTAACCAGCCTTAAAAAGTCTTACAAGTATTGTTCTGATAATCTTTCTGTATTCATTTCTTCCCACAGCCTGGTTTTGTGGTATCATCTCTATCACCGTCATTAGCCTGCTTTCCTTACTAGGTGTGATCTTGGTTCCCATCATTAACCAATGGTGCTTCAAATTTCTTCTAACTTTCTTGGTAGCTCTGGCTGTAGGAACAATGAGTGGAGATGCACTACTCCATCTCTTGCCACATGTAAGTATGGTTTCCTTACCTTTTTTTCCCCCCTCCTTACTCTTAATTGTAACTAGATAATAGCATTTTCAAAGAATTGTTTGACAAGTATCAACACATAAATATTCACATAAATATAAAGTATAAACAATAGAAATAATATAATAAAATAATATAAATAAATAATATAAATAACATAATATAAATAAATATAATTGCAGATGCAGATTGACTTAACTGTGAGGGACAGCCTGAAACTGTTTGAGACTTTCTGTTAAGGAAAGAAAATGTGGATTAAAGTAGTTGTGTGTTCATAGTTTTTAACTTCTGTCACACTACTTTAAAATGTCTAATGAGACCAACAAGAGTATTTAAAGTTGGCAATATTATGATTTCTTGTGTATCAGTACCACCTAAAAGTATTTCAGGGGGGTTAAACTTCCTCATTACTAGTCTTTGGGGAGAAAGTAACTTCTAACTTACTGAACCAAGAAGTTGTCCCAGTTCCTGGGAAGGTAACCAGGTTTTAGTTTGTGGTGGGGTACTGTAATTCTAAATGTTGTTATCTTAATTCTTTCAGCATAGAGTCTAATGTTTGAATGTTTCCTTTGTGTAAATTTTAATGCCATTTTCTGGGCATTTCAAACATTTTCAAAGTTTGGATTTCGTATCAGAAGTAAGGCTGTAACTGGCTGTAACTGTTAAATCATCTTTGGTTGCTAATGGGAGTGTGGGAATGGTAGTTCCTAGTGACATTATGAGTGGTAGTCTCATTAGCTGTAGCATTGTGACAGCCTCATTATGTTCAGCATTGTGACAGGAAAAAAGCTGAAACTAGATTATCTCCCGTTCACCCCTAAAAAATTTCCCTGAGGAATATTCTTTTATTCATTAGGGTAATGAATGGTGTAGTGAGAAGTTTCCATAGTAAAATGCATTTGTGTTTTAAAACCAAACAAAACCCAGCAAACAACCAAAACGACACAAACACACAACCCAACTTGTAAAGTCTTTTTCTGCTACTTTTCTGGCAGTGTTACATGTTCTGTCATCTGAGCTTGGATCCATTTCAGTCTCCTGATTGCACCAGGTCATGCTGTTTTATTGTTTTCTCTCCTAAGTCACATGGAGGCCACAACCACAGTCACCACCATGGCCAAGGTCATGTACATGAACACAGGCGTTCTCATCGACATGCCCACGGACATGGAGTGCAGACAGAAGGCTTTCTAGAAGAAAATGATCCAGTGCTGAAAGGTCTTGTGGCACTTGGAGGCATTTATGTTTTGTTCATTATTGAACATTGTTTAAGAATGTACAAGCATTACAATAAACAGAAGGTATGCGCTAAAATTGCATGCTATGTTAACATATATTACCTGAAGTTCTCTTCTGCCTCTTGAGGAATTGTCTTTGTGATGATTCATTATATTGTGAAGATGAACGAGTGCTGCTTATCTGCATTCTGTTTGATTTTATGTGAGGAAACTCTTTTGTAAAAGAGGTAATTTGGGAAGATGGAGTAGAAATCTGATGAGGGAGATTGCAGCTTTTGGGCCAGGTATATTTGGAGGTAGATCTAAGTAGAAGAGATGACAGCTCTTTCTCCAAAGCACCATGACTTTTGTTTTGCAAAATAGGAAAGGCAGTGTGTAGGAAAGCACTGGGAATAGAGCAGGACAGTTGTCAGACAATTTAACTGTATGTTGCTAGCCAATGAGGCCAGTGTAAAGAGCTGTTCAGTTTTTCTACGTGAGAAGATGCTAAAATTTGCAGACTTCCTGCTTCCTATAAATTGCCAGTCAAATTTTAACTTGATTCCCTGAAAACAATTAGATTTTTAGGGCTGGGAGCATGTGAGCTAAAAGGAGAGGAGGTACCTCAGGGTACTTGAATGACAGTGGGTTGAGATTCAAGCAACCAAAGAGCCATATTCTTCCAACAGTCAGTATAGGATCATAGAATAGTTAGGGTTGGAAAGGACCTCAAGATCATCTAGTTCCAACCCCCTGCCATAAATACATTTTCAGCTTTTGCCTCCATCATTCAGCTTTGAGGAATAAACTATTTTGGTGAAACTGTAACTGCTTCACCCAGATGAGCATGGAAACTCTTGAAGTTCTCTGTTTTCACGTCAGACCTGCTGCCTCAGCTGGACAGGCAGCAAAACATTACCTGTGTGAGAGGAGGTCTTTCCTGCATCTTCTGATAAAGAGACAAAAAATGTCACATTGGGCATATCTTCTTTGAGGTTAATTAAGTAATTTAATCCCCACGCTGCTTTGCCAAAAGTCTGATCTCTGTTCTATGGGCCTCAGGTAGGAAAGCAGCAAGCTTTTCTCTAAAGAGAAATACAAGGAAGTTATGGGAGTATAAAAAAACAGAAGTTGGAACAAAATAGAGGAGCTGTTCTTGCTGCATGTTTGCTTTGTTGAGCAAAACAAGCAAATATAATAACTGCCTCCATGTGTTTCTGGGCTGTTAGTGCAGTCCTTGCCATTATGTACTCTGTTATTGAAATGAAATACCATCTGTGTGTGAGTGAGATTCTGTGGTGGGCAGCTAAGAATTTCCACTGGGATAGATATCGTTGCTGAGCCTTAAAAAGGTTAATATTCTGTAAGTCCTATACTTCTGTTGGATGTATCAAGAGAGAGTAACAAGTCTGTTTTGAAGAGATTTTTAGACAACATTTCAGTTTCTTTTATTTCCACCGATGTCCTTTTACAAAGCAGATGTTATTTGTTTCCTCTTGCAGAGTAAGCAGAAATGGTGCAAAAAACCCCAGAATGAAGAATCACCAATTGGAAGGAAACTTTCTGATCACAAGTTAAATAATAGACCAGATGCTGACTGGCTTCAGCTCAAACCCCTTGCAGGTAGGCATTCATTTTCAGCATTTTCTCTGACACTGAGATTCAGAGTAATGGCACATAACCTATAGTGTGTAGCATGTAACCTCTTGTACAGTTTTGCTGCTGTTATGCAAATCATCGTTAATAAGACTTAATAGGCTTTCCCTATTAAACCTTTATTTTGTTTTCCTCAGATCTGAGAGCACTCTGAATGCTTCCTAATATGCTATACAAATGGTTCTCAGACTTCTGAAGCAGTGAGGTTTTGGGTGGCTCTGGTTCTTTGGAGGGGGGGATTATTTGTTTGGCTTTGGGGTGTTTTCTGGTTAAGCTGTGCCTGACTAGCTCAGCCCTGGCAAAAACAAGATCAAAAACGAGCACACACAATCTGAAAGGGGTTGCCTGTTTCACTTTGAAGGTTCCAGCCTCTGACCAATTATAGTTTGGCTTAGAGGGCTAAACAAAATTAATGTATTTTCATAAATACAACTGAGTACTCTGAATATTACTCAAATATCCAAAACAACTTTCAGATGCTGTTCCTTCATGGCAGTTTGGATGCTCATGTGGTGTGTACCCAGAAGGAATCGCCCTTCTCAAAAGAATGAGAGAGGGCTTTGCTTCATAACCTTCCGTTCCTGTTGCCTGCGTGGCTGTTGAATTAATTCGTGATGAAGAATCCATAGGCTATATTTATACCAATGCAATTTTGTTAATTCGAATGGTCTGTGAAAGGGGCAGTTAGGACAGTAGTCTTCTCAAACAACTTCAAATGAGATTTGGGACATTGACGTAGAACACAGGAAGGCTTTCAGCTTTCAGATGGTGATATATGTCTTTATGTCTTCATTTCTTTCAATGTTTTCATTTTGTTTCAATGGGCAATCAGAGGAATTTTGCTTCTAATAACATGGAGCACGTACTGGTTTCATTACACTGCCTCTAAAAATGTGCACTCTGCTGACGAGTAAATCATTCATGCTACAGGCACTGGAAGCCTGTGCTGCATTTGAGTGTTTAATTGCAGTGCCACTACCACTGACCTGAATGGCTCTGCCATTTCTTTTCAGACCGTTTCCAAATGATGGTTAAAAACCTGTTTATCTAGAACTCTTTGAACTCTTTGCTGCTTAGGCACTCTGTGCTTATTTTTGACTGAAATATTTCTGTTGAATTATTGTGAGCTAATAACTTCATTGTCCAGAGCTGCCTTTTTTTCTCACAACTGGTTTTGTTTCCTGGAGCACAGATTGCCGGTTTCATTTATTTATTAATACCTTAGAAATATTAGTAAAACTCAAAATTAACGCACATCTGCCTTCTGCATAGTTTTCACTTTGTATTTCTTTGTAAAAGGAGCTTTGATTGCTAGCAGGGGTGATAAGCCACACTGAAGGAGCTCACCACGTGACACAAGTGTCTGACACAAAGATGCATGCAGTACAGAAACTATTTGAAGACCTGTTTTATCAGTGGCAGATGCTGGAATGCTTCAGTGAAGGCTAAGTTGTGACCCATATGTGTGTGCGTTGAGTAGCCAGTTAAGGTTTCCTGAGCCATTCAGATTCCATCTACAACGTGTAAGACGTTATTCTGGCAACTGTCCTTTTCTAATGTTGAACCATAACCTTCGTCAGTAGCAAAATTACAGGCTAAAGTGAACGTTGACAACAAAGTTGCTGGATTGGGATGTGTTAAAATACTCCTTTTGCTTTCACAAAGCACTTACATTCTTAACTCAGTGATGCTCAGTAGTTGCTGGTGGTATTTTAGACAAGAATTAATGCCGTGTCTCTCCCAACTGGCTTCAATGTAGGAGCAGACGACTCAGTTTTGTCTGAAGATCGACTCAATGAAACTGAACTAACTGATTTAGATGGCCAACTGGAATCCCCTCCCAAAAACTTCCTGTCTGTAGAAGAGGACAACAATATGCACCATTCTCACAATGATATCTCACGCACTGCTCAAGAGCATGATCTTCATGATTCAGAGTATGACAGCCATGACAGCCATGGCGAAGATAAAATGATAGCTAGAAAGCACAGTCACCACTGGCATCACAAACATTCCCATCATTCCCATGGCCACTGTCATTCTGGAAAAGACCTGAAAGATACTGGGATAGCTAATATTGCATGGATGGTAATTATGGGAGATGGCATTCACAACTTTAGTGATGGCTTAGCAATCGGTAAGCAAAAAGCACTGAGTATTTCTCAAGTTTCTTCTTATCTTTAGTAACTTTGGTAATATTTTACTTACCAGTGATCACAGGTAAGGTTTCCACTTAGCTCCTGTGATTGCTGGCATTGTTTAAGCTCCTTCAGAGCAGAAATTAAAAGGCCATCAATTGCAGTAGTCTTCCCTTTGTTAGTATTCTGTGACCAGCTCCTATCATTACAGTAATCTTGATGTAGTGACTGTTGCAGTCTCTGCCAAATGAAGATAGGTGCAGACAAGCCTCCTTATGAATTATGGAGCACATGTAATGCACATTTGGTTTTTGGGTCTTAATATGTCCCTTTGAATAATAAAAAAGGGCCTTTCAGTCTTATTTATAATGATACTTGTTTATAATATTAATACTATTTCTGTTATTATTAATACATAGAATTATACAGTAATAATTAAAAATAAGTAATAAATATACTATGGTTAGGTTGCTGAAGTAGTTATTTTTAAAGTAGTACTTAGGATGATGTAGTTTTTGTTTGAGCAAAGTATTTTGTTGGTGTATGGTCAGTATAGATTTATTTCTAACTAAACATAGAAGAGATTGAAGTACCAAGCAGATCTTACTAGATATTTTTTAAATCAGCTTTGATTCACATAGACTTCTAAATGTGATTTGAACTGTAAAAAACACATTAATTTGAATATATATTTGTCATACAAATCAAAATGATGGTGAGAGTACTGAACTGCGTATTTTTTACTAAGGTAGCAACTAAGAGTACACAGGGTTCCAAACTACTAGCAGAAGGAACATACTTTGAAGGATGGGGGATAAGATACTTGTTAGGGTCCTCAGTTAACAGTGGAATCTACTACAATTTCTCCACTTTCTCCAGACAATTTCTAAAGAAACTAAGCTCCGTAAAAATAAGCTTTTTTCTTCATTGTCACGTTAAATAGGTTAAGACATTTAGACAGTGGCTTCTAAGGCCAGAAAGGGTTTGTACACTAAAGTTGATTGAATTAAATTAGCTTACACAAAAGTTACTGAAAGAATTTTATGCCAGTGTTTTTCATCTTTTTATTTTCCACGTCTGGCTTATTAAAACATTGCTGATATGTGCCCTACAAATAACCATAAAGGATATAGGAAGGTTGTGGGTTAAATATTAGCTTGGATTTCCAACCTGGAAAGGAGAGACCTAGAATGTTGCTCATGCACCTTGTTGACTGTCCTAATGTACTTGAGAGTTCCTGAAACTGTAAAAGTGGTGCTGTTTATTAGCTTGTTGTATTTATGTCTCTGTTTTGCTCAGTGTGTTCTGCTCTCCCAGGATTTGCCTTTCAGATAAACTGAGTAATAAAGCCTGCAGTGGCAATGCACATAATTCAGTTTATATAGAGACAGGGCACAGACATGATAAACCACGCATTCATGAGAGCGTGCGTTCATGAGAGCATGCATTCCAAGAGGAGAGCGTCACCTCTGGAAAGGCTGTCGATTAAATTTTCTGACTTGAAAATAGTAAAATATAATTTGAATCTTTCCTTTTTTCATCTTTTTTTCCTTCTCCTTCCCCAGGAGCAGCTTTTAGCGCTGGACTTACAGGAGGAATTAGTACCTCTATAGCAGTGTTCTGTCATGAGCTTCCCCATGAATTAGGTAACTAATTTAATATACTCAATGCATTCAGTCTTTTCATCTCTACAAAACAGTTACCTAAAAGCTGTTGTGATATTCATCCTAATAAGCATAATGCAATGCAGATGCTGCAGGGGTGACCAGAACTTCAAAGAGTAGTGGAGCCATATTGCTTCAGAGTACATAATGAGAATGTTAAGCAGGGTTATACTGCAGGTTAGCTAGCTACAGCAGTTCTGTGAGGCTTTTTGAGCATGTTTTTAAACTGTTCTTAGGAGCAAACAGCTTAGTTTTGGTGTTACACCTCTGCATTTCATAGAGAGCATTTCACACAACTCTTTGTGGCATTGTCTTACAAAGTTAAGTAAAATCACATAAGTAAACACAAGTTTACAAAAGCAGAATTCTGTGTAGAGGTCTTCAGAAGATGCTTTGTGCCAGTTGTGGCTGAGTCCAGTAGATGTGGGTGACTGTTTAGGGTGAAACCTGTAGACGTAGTTGCCAGTGCCATTGATGCACTGATTCTTCCCCTGTAATTGAAGCATTTCTTCTTGGGGTTAGCTAACCAAGATGAAAGCTGTTGTTTTACTGTGAGCCATAAGGCACATTGCATGCACCCTGAGACTTAAGAGCAACTAGAGAGAGGAGGAGTCACCTTTATTGCCAGCAGCATGAAACTTGTACTAGATTAAACTCTGTGCAATTTATGTACTCATAGTAAATACAGATTAATTTATCTACTACTTACTCTCCTGAGAAGCACTGAAACTAAACCCATGTGTTCTGTCTTCATTTTAGGTGACTTTGCTGTGCTTCTTAAAGCAGGTATGACAGTAAAGCAAGCTATTGTGTACAACCTGCTGTCTGCCATGATGGCTTACATAGGGATGTTGATAGGCACAGCGGTGGGACAGTATGCTAATAACATCACCTTGTGGATCTTTGCAATCACTGCAGGCATGTTCCTGTATGTGGCATTGGTTGACATGGTAAGATTGTTGTTTTATGTCTTTTTTGCATGCCTTGCTTAAATCCTGGGACGTGAAGTGGCACCTGCAACAGAACTGTTTTTGTTACAACACATAAAATACCTGTAGACAGTAGATGGGTGTTTCTGTTTCATGACTTTAAAATGTTAAAGATACTTTGGGAGATGTAGTGAAGTTTCACAGTTGTCTGCCTGTTCGCGTTTCTGCTACCAAAGTCTGCCAGTGACTCCTGTTAAAATACAAAAGGTACAGAGAGGCTGGGAAAGACACTCACACTTCCCACTAATAAACCAATAAAATTACTAATTCTCCAATAATAAAAGTAGGACAGTTCTCTGGTTTTACGGATGGGCCTTTACGTGCTGGAGATCAATGCAGTATTTAGAATTGTTCTTCACTAGAATTTAATCTTCATTGATTTGGAAAGCTTAATCTGAACTCTTGGCATGAGCAGCTGGTAATAGATGGCTTTTGTGGCAATTAGCTTTTTAAAAACTTACCTGGTGCAATATCTGACATCTGTCACTATCCGTAGCTAAGACTTCTCTTCTACTCATCATACTCTCAGTTTTCATGGCCATGGAAGAGGAAACCTTGGAAGTACGGAGACAGAGGCACTGCGTTCTTCCTAGGTTTTGAAACAGTTGCCACAACATTCTTGGATTACTCTTAAAAGCATCTTTAGATTTGGCACAGCAATATTTATTACGTCTCTGTAGAAGGCAATTACAAAATCTGAATTACATGCAGATCTTCCATTCAGAAAACATGGAGGTGGGAATTGGCAGCAACAGGTCAAGCACAATTCTCTGATTGGGTTTGCTATTACTTGGTGAATACAGCTGTGATTTATTAAAAAGAAAATAGTTGTGCCATAACTCTTGCCTGCCAACATGACAGCTCCATAGCAATCTTCACTAGTGATTACTTCAGTTATTCTTAATGACTTACTTAACAGTACTTTGAAATCTAGCACAGTGCTTGCTGTTAAACTGTCTGTTGTAGAGGTGATAAATATTCTGCACAGCAGTATATATTCTTGTATTTAAATAGCAGGTGAAATCAAGTGTCAGCTTTATGTATCTTTTTGAAATACAGTAATACAAGAACAGATGGGTATTATATATGTGATTCTCTGATAATTTGTCATTGTTGTACAGTATTCAGGTACTCAGAATAACAAACTATTCCAGCCTATCCAATGAAGAGCAATACATTCTGCTGTGTAATACCTGAAGTTTCCATTTTGTGCTGTATTACATTTCTCTGAATTAAGTGTTTCTTGAAGGAATTCCCTCATTTGCCTCATGCTTTCTTGAATGAATTTCTTTGTAAAACTCTTTATTTCTCTTCTCTGTGGGTGGGTTTGTAAGACACTTCATAAGATTCATTTGTACATATTCCAAGTCCACTATTACGTATGTGTTGCCTTGGTCAGTACTGTTTGACTTTTCTTCATAGGTGAGGAATATAAGGAATATCCAGAGTTTTCAGAATTTTTTCTAGCGTCACAGAGAATTTCTCTTGAATTACTTGTAGCTGTTATTCCTGTATTTAAAAGGGACACGTATGTGAACATGTGTAAGCATGTAACGTGACAGATGAATGGCTAAGTTAATCAGCAAAGACATTATAAAGGATATATTTATAGCAGTGTAATTACCGTAGAAATAATCAAAGCTTTTTATTATGTTTATTTGAACATGACAACTTTAAACAAGTAAAAACTCAGAAGAGCAGAGGTGGAAGAACGCTGGGCTTGTCCTTATCTTGAGGAACTATGAGTAGATGTTTGATCCAGTAGAAGCTAAAGAAAAAAGAGTGGAAAGGAAAGGCATTTTTAGTTTGTTTTTAAATACATGATGTGATCATGTTCTTATCAGATGTAGTGGTTAGGTAGAGTTTAATCTGTGTCTTAGTGTATTGTTTTTGTAATGGAATCCTGGTGTGTTTATTCTCTACAGTATCATCTTGTAAACTTGTCTGTGTATGAATGGAATAGAGGGTGAAATAACTTTCTAAATTGCTGTTTGTTTTAGCTTCCAGAAATGCTTCATGGAGATGGAGATAATGAAGAGCATGGTTATTGTCCTGTGGGGCAGTTCATTCTTCAGAATCTAGGCCTGCTGCTTGGATTTGCTATCATGCTGGTGATTGCCCTCTATGAAGATAAAATTGTACTTGACATCCAGTTTTGACCTAATTCTGGTAATCACTGTGGTTACAATAATGTTACTGTATGGCTTTGAGTCTGCACTGTTTCACTGTATGCACATTGCTCAGAGGAAAAGCAGTGGCTTGCACTACTTACACAAGTACAGTATATTCATTTCTGTGTAGATCAGTTTCTGCTTTTTTTCTGACTCAAATCAGACGAGATGATTACCCAATGCATCTCCTAAACTCAAGTGAGTGACAATTAGGAAATACTAAATATGAGAAATAAATGCCAAGGTCATGTACCAGATAGGAAGCACTGCTTGTTTAAGAAAGAAAAAATACAGTGAATGATCTACACATGTGGGAAAACGCCATTTCATTAGTACATTTGAACAGAGCCCAGAAAATGTTACAGCTGAAGTTCATACCTCTGCAAGGAACCCGAGTAAGCTTTTAGTGCCACGTAAGTCTTAAGTAGCTCATATATATATATATCTGTATGTATATATAGATATATATAGAGATGGATATATAGATATATACAGATGTGCATGCCATGTACATGTGCGTGCGTGTGTGTGTGTGTATATATTCATTCTGTGCTGATTCTTCTGCATAGTGGTAACTTGAAGTATTAAATCTCACAACAGCACATGACTGGAAACCACTGTGCTGGTTTAAATTCTAAAAAAGAAACCAAAAACCTCTAAACACTGTTTAAATTCTTAGAATATGTGTTAAGCTGCACTCCATCATTATAAACTTCATGTGTAAGAAGGCAGGCTGTTGCAATATATTCTGCAAAGTGCTATGTTCTGTCGAGGATCAGTTTGACGATGTTTTTCCTGACTAAGATTTATTTGATGTTTGTTCCTTGATATTAGTAGGAAAATGCAAAATGCAGTAGAATTAGTGTTAGCTTGGGGAAATCCCTGATGTTGGAGTTATTGAGCTATTTCTGGTTCTTTTTTACAGATGCTAAACATGTATTGTGTGCCACTTGCAGCATAAACTACTGAAGAATTGTGGCTGTGAATTTGTGCAAACTCTTTTAACAGAGAATCCATATGGGAATTTCTCCATTTTTATTAACAGTTCTTTTGGTCTGTTTTCTCCTCCTCATGTTAAAACAATCCAAAGTATAAGAAAGTCACTAGTTACTGAACCTGGGCACAACGGTTAAATTATGGTCTGTGTATGTAGTACTGGTAGGTTATTTACAATACTGTAATACCAGATCAAAATCTGTTTCTACAATGCCTTTGATATCAGACATTGTAGCACCAGCCATTTCTGGCAGTAGAGAGTATGTAAGAGGATTTCTACTTCCAGCATAAACGAGTTAGTTAATTTCTATGATGTTTCTCACAGTTTTGGTATGAATTAGATTATTAAACAGCAGATATGATAGACCCATGGAATGTGTAATTTGGAAAGATAGACTGAAAATTTGGGCCTTAACTTCTCGGATCAGCTGTCCTAGATCAGATTGTGCTGATATTCTTACATTGCCAGACATGAGTTAGTTCTTGTACCCATCTCCTTAAAAACATTATGAGTTTGTGAGGAGTGCAAAGTTGATTCTGTAGTACCAGTCCTAAGCATGGTAGTAGCCTTTTTTAAAACATACAGTTCATCTTCTTTTATGTGTATGCCAGGTAAAAGCTGTATTTTGACTATGTGCCGTAAGTTTTGTTTAGGTCTGCTTGGTGCCAGTGTAACTGCTAAGAGCACTGATTCTAACGCCTTTAATGAGAGCCAGTTGGTATCTTCATTCCATTTCAAGTTAATGTGTTTCCTGTGGCCCTTTACTTTTTCAAGCTTCATTGGTCAATTTAATTTTTACTGAGGGCAGCTCATGTATGTTAAAGATATCGGTTGGTTCTTGCCAGTATTTCTTCTAATGCAGTATCAAGAAACAGTATTAAGGGTCCATGTCAAAGATGGGCACGGTTTCTTCAGTGAAGAAGCCAGAAGCCCAGAGTTCAGGCACGCGGCCATTTGATGCTCTGAATTCAGGTTTTCTTTTTTCCTTCTTTAAACACGTTTACTGTTGGACCCTAATTAGCGAACACACTGTTGTTAGCTTCAGATGACTGAATTTCTGCAGTGTAAAGATCCTGGGTGACATTTTTCATAGTGCCCATGTCAGGTCACTGAGTACCATTTTCAAAGAGACTTAACTCACTGCATACCTTCTGAGGATCTAATTTTAAACAGCCTGTTTCTTAGGTATTAAACTGACTCTTTTCTGGTAATTCTGTTGAGTATAAGGGGGTCATGTGGTTGAACTGATATTTTGTCAAATAATTTTTCAAAGGTTATTCCTTTTAAATCTGTTCAAATGAAGATTTCTGTATTTCAGGTAGTATATTTACTTGTGTATTAGTTGGAATATGGTTATAGCTTAGTACACTGCCTCTATAGAAAAATAATTAACTTCCTTCCAAGACCATCTTCAGACAAGGGAAAAACATGGTCCTTGAAGGTAGGTACTGTATTTTTCATAAAATATGGGTTATTTCCTTTTATTTTCTAGTATTTATTACAAGTTATGAAGAGCAGTGTAACAGCTGTGACTTCTGTATGTTTCCACCAGTATTGAGTTCCAGATGATTCTAATGTATGCTTTTGAGTCATGTTACAGACAATCTGAATTCCACTACATTTCTACTTGGCTTCAACATTCCATTCTGCTTGAATCCAGAGTCTCATTTAACTTGTATTTGTTGGAGGGCATAAATGTTACTTGTATATTACAATGCTGTCACTGTGTGACATCCCATATGAATTTTGATGTAGATCACATTGCACTCAATCCGCTGTGATTATGCTTCGAAAATACTGTAGTTGCTAGATGCAGTGTGATTTCTTTTAATTTTTTTAACTTTTGTTTTCCTTTCCCTTCCCCATTAACAATTAAGTCTATGGTTTAAAATGTGATTCTGGTCCTATAAGATACACCTTGCGGAGCTGTCAGTCTTTTTGTTAAAACTAAATAGTTTTTTTAAATTTTATAAAGCTGGAAATGATCAAATGCTGGTTTGTTCATTGTCAACAGTGTTGTGTTCATTTTATGTATGTTCCTTATAAATAAGGAGCTTCCAGAAAATAAAATTATTCAAGGAGCAGAGATTTTTCGTTGGCTTTTATACAGTTTTATTGTGCATCTTTGTATTTTAGTATTTGTATTTCAGATCTCATGAAAGGTATAAATGCAACATTGTAAACAAGTTCATTGTGATTTCTCTTTTAACGTGGCCTTTCAGGACCAACATGCATCCTTTATAAGTGATCTGGAAAATGCACCTACTTCCTAAAATGGGGAGAGGTTTATGAGTTAAGCTGACATAGTAACGCCACACCCCGTCTGATCCAGTGCTCTTCGGGTTTGTCTGAAGCGAGAGTTACTGCGATGACGAAGTTGGTGGAATGGCCTGTTGTTGACAGAGTCCCTCTTCTCTCACTGGTCTTGTATAATGGGGCCAGGTAACTCGGTCGCTTTGGAATCTCTGATCTCTTACACGGCTTTAGCCATATCTGCAGTGAAGAATAAAATAATCCTCCTTATCTCAGTTAGAAACAGGGAACAGTCTCGGCTTCGCCAAAGTATTGGGACATTGTTTGTTAGTTTTTTGGTTTGTTTGCTTTATAAAAGATAGCCCTGAAACCCTATTTCTTGTTACCAGATTGCTTCCTCTCCCAAAATATGCAACACCAAACTTCCTGTTGCTGTCATTAATAGCAGAGTAATCTTTCCTCCTCTCAGACAATTTATTTCTATTTCAACACAAAACTTATCAATTAAATTGTTTTATAAGAATTACCCTGTTAATTCCTTGAACACTAGAAATTCAAGAGTACTAATTCTACAGCATCTGTTAGTATATAATACTATAAAATGTCACCAAACAAGAAATACTGACCGCAGGCACTGTATCGTAGAGGACTTTCGGATGAGATTCTCCAAGCATCTTAGTTTGCCTGTTCCAGCGTGCTCCATCCAGGAACAACCCCCGAACGTAGACACCTGAATCAGTTGGAAAGGAGAGCATGTTACCCAAAACCTGCAAATATCTGCTAGCTGAGAGCAGCAACTAGTGCAGTGCACTTTGCTAACTGTCAGTTAACTGAGTGTGTGGGACTTTTGTGTGTTCTAAGTGATGATCAAATAACTTTGAGTGTAACAAACACAATCGTATACGTTATAGCTGCAATTCTGTAAGGTTTTATAAAGTTACAATGTCTAGTGATATCACAGTGTATCCAGCCTCTTCTGAATGGTCAGTGACAGCTTAAGAATGATTCCGCAGTACAGGAGACTATTTTTAAACTTGTCATTATTATAAAGTTTTCTGTACATACTACACATTGTCAGCTTTAATGTTTCCAAACTTGGAGATTTTTTCATATAAACAGTCTTTTGCTATTTAGTCTTCACATTGTTTCATTGCTTATGTTTAAAGTTGCTGTTTGCTTATACCTTTCTAAGGCTGTTCATTAAAGAAGTAAATGTTTAAAACCCATAAATATCTTTATTTGACATGTCATAATGACATGATACGATATTCCCTCAGAATTCCAGAAGAAAAAAGTTAACAGCATCTGGTTTTCATCAGATTTGCACCTTCTTGCTCTGTAGACTGAAAACTGTAACTTCCAAAACAAAAAATAAACATGCCCCAACAGAAAATCACTTGAACTGACTGGATGTGGCTCTCCCAGGCAACATGCTAAGCCCTGCTTTCTTATACAACTTCCAGTCAAACTGATCCTCAGAAAGGTATTAAAAAGAGTACTAAACAGTTCTGTTTAATCTCTCCTTTTTTCTGAGGAAGGATAAGCTAACAAATATATCTGCAACTGGAACCTAAGGTAAGTAATACATGATAAAGCAGTGTGATAAAAAATAGAGCTTTTCCCTTCTTAGAGTGGTCCCCTATTGCCCACTGTGATCATTGTCTGTAAGATATTTGTCTAGGGATAGTTAAGATAGCATACGTAACTTCTCTACTGAATGCTTGGTTTTCCCTGGCTTAGGAAAATAAGCATTTTTCAGACATACATCCTAGTAGAGTGAAAAAAAAAAAAGGATAAAAAAAAGGCAAGTTGGGTATCACTTGAAAGTTTGATCTCTTGTGGGAAGCTTGGGTCAAGGAGTGTCCTCTGGTGGTGTTCTATATCTGCATGCTAATCCAAGATGTGAATTAATCTCAGCCGTTCCTAGGGACTTAAAATTTGCCTCTTTACTTCTTGTGCATCTCGTGGGGAGCAGTGCAGATGTGCATGTTTGCCAGCTGAATTCATGAACTTAATTGCATAACTCAGCCTGCACATTAACGTTACCTTCTAAATACATCAGCAAAGGCAGATAATTCTGTGATGCATTTGCTTACCATCTTCAGGAGCAGTGTCATATTCCTTATCTTCCAGCACTTCATAATCGAATTCTAGTTGGTCTATGGGAATGGTGTATTTTCTGGCATAGTTCTGCTGGGCACCTGTTAAGAATGCCTGAGTGAAGAAGAATCCTGAAATCCAGAAGACTGGTGGAGCTCCATTTTCATACCACAACTGCAGCAGCAAAAGAGAGAGGAAGGAAAATAACCAAACAAATCTGCCTTTGATTTTATTAGTATTTAGGAAAGCAAATACTTCTAGAATAACAAACAGCAGAAGTAATTTCTTGCTTTGTGAATGCAGGACTGTCCTTGGGGCTCTTGGTTCTTTTCTGAAAGCAGTGGAACTTTGGATGGCTTCTGGGTTTTTAAAAGCACAACCAAACAAAAAAATCACATACAATAAGATTAGTTTCAATAAGTCCATTAAACATACATCATCCCTCTAAGCTAAGTTCATCAAATCCTCCTTCTCTCCTTCCTTATCTATGTTTGTTTCTCTGTGCAAATGACAGATCTCTCTTGCAGGCTGCTTTCTCTTTGAAAGGATCATATTTCCCTCCCAGGGTCAAAGTCACATGTTGTAAGTGTGTACACAAAGTTGAAGATGAGGAGGGAGGATATGTTTTATAATTAATCTGGTGGTTGGGGGCTGTGTTCGGGGGGTTTTGTTTGGTTAATTTCTCGTTCTGTTTTTAATAACTTACACTGTGGAGGCATCTATAGAAAAATGATCTTAAAAAATGACAACATTTGTTGGATTGGGTTATAATGCAAGTGAGGTCTGTTGCAATGGTGAATATTTACTGGGTGCAAGAAGACCTTTTTCTGATTGATTGCTGCAAACACCAGTTTTGAATAATGTCTGAAAAAATTTTCTACATTGCAGAGAATTACAGTGCAGAAACTACACCGTTTGTCTCTGCTAGTAAGGAGTTTTCTTCCCAAGAAATAAAAAATCATCATTGTAGCAACTGTCTGGCTTCCTACAGATAAAAGTGGGAGTTACACCAAGGCATGGGGACTGCTTGACGTGTCCCCAACACATGAAATTGAGGCTCTCTGGAATTTGTGAATATCCTGCTAGACCCAAAACTGGGTGCTGCTTTTGCTGCTATATTTAAATTTCATTTTATTTTTAATTTATTTTTGATTTTAGTTCTATCTTGGGACCTGTTTTTACAACAGGTATGGAGTAGGGCAACCTGCTGTAAGTTTGGTTTTCTTAAGTTGATAGCGATTACTAAGCCATAGAATGGTGCTGAAACTCTAGCTGTTCCTCATTTAAAGTCAAGTTTTGGGAATGCACTCTTATAGATGAAAGAGCCCTGCTGATTGATTAACTCATCCAGCTTGCTTTCAGCATTTTACTGAAAGCTTGGTATTTGACTTTGAACATAAAGATTTTGTGTTCAAATGTTTTTAAGGTCGCACACTGGAAAAGAAACTCAGCAGTATTTTACCAAGTTCTGTTTGAATTAAATTCATTACCATCACCAGATCCGTATGAAGAGGCCCTTAGTAAATTTACTTCAGAAGGCCAGTACAGTATTACTGACACACAGGAGCTCTTTCTTTGTGAGGTGGAGGGTATGTGGCAAAATGTTGCAGTGCTTCATTAGAATTAATGCTGTGGGCATTAGATGGGCAAAGGGCTGTACAAAATGGATGCGCAGATGAACTAACCCTGTCAGTTATTCAGTGGAAGTAAATGGTATGTGTATGTTCGCTGGTTGAGATGTCACCTGCCATCAACAGACAAAAATAATTAAACAGCATTGAACAAATGTGTGTAAATAAATGGAGTGTGCTCACCTCCAAAAACTTCAGTCTTTGAAGGAAGTCAGTCACATAGCTGCCCAAAGGCTTGAGGCTTGGGTAAGACTTACTCATCCATAGTTCTGGAATTTTGCCTTTCAGAATGCTATCCACCACTTTTTCCAGTTCAGCAGACATCACTACTAGCCCCTAAAGTAAATTTTGGAAAGGAAGATACCAAAATATGTTGCCTAAGCAGATTGTTTTAATGATAATCAGCGTAGTGCTCTGTCCAACAGACGTATGAGCCGAACCACATAACAGTGTTGTCGGCAAACTTGCTGAGGGTACACTCAATCCCACTGGCCACCTCTGAGTTTACTAGCTGCAAATGCTCTTAGTTATCATTACTTAAAGTTTCCTCAAAACACTGTGACATTGCTGCAAGTGCCTTATTCGGAAGTGGCACTTTTTAGCTTGTAGTTTGGCTTTAATAGGGAGAGGAGTAGTGGGTTTGGGGATAAGTAAAAATTCCTTAAACTTTTTTTTTCCCCTGTTTTTTTTGTGGGTTTTTTGGTTTTGTTGTTTTTGTTTTTTTTTTTCCTTGTATTTTGCACAGCTGTAGCTTCTTACTCCTTTTGATCCTGAGAACAAACATTGACTTTAGACTCTGATATCTTAACTGGAATCCTCACTGGCAGTAAGTTGCTATTTGAGGTGTTGAGAACATCTGCTTTCATCTCTAAGAAATTGTGTGAGGTGCTTCAAGTCTTTCATACAAGCACAGCAGAAAAACAGATGTGAATCTAGGTACTGCTTGTCTTGCTAGAAAAGCTGTAGTTGAAAACCTGATTTGGTTTCTGTACAGTAAGCACAGTAGTACTGTTATAGTCCATTGTACTCCTACCAAATTTTAAGATATATATCAATAAATCTGTTCCAAATTTGGATTCTTTTAAGTATTTGACCTGAATCCAACTTCAAGGTCAGTTTTGTTGGGCACTTGCATTGACAGAGATCAAGTCTAGGTTCTAGGTAAATGCCTTTAAAGTTTGTCTTCAGCTCACCTTTATTGCTTTCTGGATGTTAATACAGGAGTCTCTTATCGTATGCAATAACTTGTTAAAACGTCCCATCTCTTGTACAAGCACAGTATTCATACTTTGGTTATAAACAGTTGGATACCGTCTCATTGCTGCTTCAGTGTCAAAATTTGGAGGAAGTTTGCTCAGGATGTCATTTGTGACTTCATGGACAACTTCATCGGTGGATTTTGCACCACCACCAGATGCCTGGGACTATTGGAGAGCCAAAAATTCACATTTATTTTGAGAAAGAGGACTTAGGAGAGTAATTAAAATGCAGGAAAATGGAGCTCTTACAAAGGCATTGTTTAAAAGACCATTACAGTTCCAACCCTCTTTCCCTGTGATTGATTGAAATTAATTTGTTTCAGAATTTCCTATATTACTGCAATAAGTAATTAGTTTAGAACTAACAAAATCTGGTTTCCTACATCTTTGTGCCCTCCTCATTTTTTTGTGGAAATCCTGCTTCCATTGTAGACCAGTCTTTCTACCCCCATTTCTAATGTACCCATCAGCACAGTGGCTGGCCAGGTACTGTGAAATGGCACAGAACACCACCAAGTTCTGTCTCGTTGTCCCCCTTGTTCTCTATATTCTCTGTTCTTCATTTTCCTCGTGAAGCTTACAGGAACTATAACATTCCTTGATTGTACCTGGCTTTCAAACTGAACTGAAAATGGCCAAGAAGTTGAAAATTGTTAAAAGCTGGGAAATGTAGAAGGTACATTTCCTTGGGAAGACAGTCAGGAAAAAATACAAAGCCAAAAAAGCCTTAGAAGATTCTTAAGTAGAACAGCAATTTCACCAGAATTGAGACACAACACAATAAGGTACAGTAAAAACTGGAAAAAAAAGGTGCACATACTAATGTGGAGATAGAGTAGAATATTATGGCAAGATGGTGTGTGATTTCTACACTTTACATACCAGTGTAAGAAGAATGCTGTCAAATAACAGTTGTGTTTCTGACTGATCCTTGGTAATATCCGCATTTGCGTTCATTCCAAATATCTCTGGGGAAGGATTCAGTGGAAGTGTCTTTGTATAGTCAATATAGCTTCGGTACTGAAAAATGGGAAAAAAACCCACAAAGCCTATAGATCCACACTCTCATGTGTGATAAATTAAGCTGATTACTATGTCTTTTTTACCTACAGTAGGTATGATCAACTAATTCTCTTATGCCTATTCTATAGCGTTTTTAACTTCAGCAGACTCTTTCTCTTACCATCCCCTAAGCATGCTGGCTCACACAGAACAAAGGTAATGTAGTGGGTAGTAGTTGGGGTGGTTTTTTCACATCATTTCCATTTCTTAGAAGTCAATGAAACAAATTCTAATAAAACATGAGATTAAGCCACAAAAGCAAGCAGTGACAGCAGTGAGCTCTGAGGCTCATATCAACGTCAGTAAAGAGAGATCTATTTTTGCAAAAGATAAGCAGTTGATAGTCCTGTTGTTCTGGGATACTTACATCTCCTTCAGGAGGAGCAAAATAAAGGCCGCTTGAATCAAATTTATAATCTACATTTGTAATGATTTCTGAGGAAAAGAATATGTTTAGAACACTACGGAGCGTACGCCGATCCCAGTCATCGGTGACTCTGCCACCATAATTACATTCTCCAGTCATATAGCGAAGAGCATCATATGGCACCTCCTGAAAAAAAAGCAAGACAACGATCTGAACTGCAGCCTACAGCACTTCTCTGGGCAGCCGTATTGGTGTGATTGTAGTTTGAAAGTCATCCAGAATTCTCACTGGGAAGTTTAAAAGGTGTTAGTTACTTCTGCTAGTTCATGCTTGTAGCATTGATCTGATCTTCAACTACTTTAGTAATCATCCATCGACTCACCCAGCACTGCATCTTCTGAAGAACAGGAGCCTCAAAAGTTTCTGTAGTAGTCCAGCTAGAACTTCATGTACATGAAGAGTACATGTTTTTGGAAAACTTTACCAAAATCTCCTTGTTTCTCTATACATACTTCTCTCTCTGTCCCCAACACCTCCCCTTAACTCTTCTGCAGGGAAAGAAACACACACCTTCTTGAAGTTACTTTCTCATGCTGAATCACAATTTACCTATTAACCGCCAAAACCACTCCAGGCTGACAGTGGTGTAAACCTAACACCTCTTTCCTGCCCCCAGCCACAACTTTTATCAGATTCTGGGTATAGTGGGTTGCCTAGAAAGCTGGAACGTAAGGAAGTGTCATGTATTGCTAGCAAATTCCACAGCAGCTTTGAAACACTGCCTACCTCTGCAAACAGGGAAGGAAATGTCACCTGCCAAGTTTACACAAATAGATTAAGGTTGTTACTAATCTACAACAGGCCAGGGTCTAATATTATCCCTATCATTGAGTAAATCATAGTTAGCAATAAGTATTTTAGTACACTATTTTACAGTTTGCAGTAACATCACTATCAGCTGAATCCACAGCTCCTGTCTAGAGACAGGGTAAGATTCCAATGAATAAGGCAACTGTATGGAACAAATGCTGCTCTATTTCGCATGGCAGAACTTCTAAATTGTAATTTGAAAGTAAGTTTCCCACATTAGTTATATACTGATCATGGTGTGCTAACCACTTAAAATGCTTGTAGTTAGTACGTTGCAAGTAGACCTTGGTTTCTAATTCACTGCTCCCCGTTTGCCATGGCAGCACCCAGCCTGCCTTGGTACATGCATTAACAGCCCAAGAAAGTGCAAGCAAGGATGGGTGACCACAGTGAGAGGTTGCTGTACCTCATACTGGTTGAGGAAGGTGTGAAGCTGCTGCACACTGATTCGCAAGTCGGTCTCATTGAAACTGTAGGGAATGTTCCAACCCAATGGTCCAAAATTCCGCCTTTCTTGCACGAGTGCATGGAAGAAGCAAAGGCCATACAGCAATGTCTTGAACTCAGCCTTAAAACCAAATGCAACAACATTAATTAATCATGGCTGGTTTAAGCCATTTAATTTTTTCTCACATCCTGTATAGCAGTGCTGTCTTTGAGTCACACAAATGCCAGCCTCTCCTGCTCTGCTAACATACTGTTTGTAAGTCAGGGGTAGCTCGTTCTTGGCATACAAAGGCATAAACAACAGTTTTCATAAACATCAGTTCTAACTACTCACTTAAAACTGTGTGAACCCTCAAAGCAATTTCATTTTAAAGCCATATATCCATGTATATCTAATATACATGTCACATACAACTAACTGTGTGTATGAGACCACAGACCTCTGAATTTTCTTTCACACCACTGTATTACAAAACACTGTTCATTCATACAATATCTCTGTTGTGGTTTGGGGTTTGGTTTTCTCTTTATCAAGAAGGAGGCCTGTAAAGAAAAACTTCACTAAGAACTTTTGATCTGTTTTTCAATTGAGACTATTCAGCAAAGCGAATTACCTTATTTAGAACTATATTAATTATAGAAAAATAATGTAAAATAAAATGCTTCCAAACAGACATCTAATTATGAAAAGACTGGATTTTTTCACCAGTCGTACTGTGTTGGGGTTTTTTTTAACTCAAGAGCTGTATTATTAATGCCCCATCACAAAATTTCACTTGAAGAAGTAGGAGAAAAGCAATAAAATTAAAAAAAACAAAATAACTTCACTATTGCCAGTAACCAAAAGTGTTTCATTGCAGTGAAGACAACTATTTAATCTGGGAGGTTCTTTTCCCCCAGAGCACACATACAGAGTCATCAGGGTCTGCTTTAACTGATTTGCAAAGTTACAGGATGACATTACTAACTGGTTTGCTGCAGCTGTTGAAAAATTCAGGATCAGATATTGGATCCATCATGTACGAACTAATTATATTGGCCCGTAAACCTTTGGGTGCTTCATTAGTCATCTTCACTCCATTCTGAAGTACAGACACCGGGAACGTGGCAGATGGGTAACTGGTGAGCCAAAGTCGGAAATCTGGATGTGTTGTGTCAGGGTTTAGCTCCTATAATAAACACATATAAATACAGGCAATTGGAAGACACACTAAATTAATACACACCACAAGTTTTATTATTAAAGCCATTTTTTTAACTGGGAAAATATACCATTTATACTTGTAATTTCTTAGATACTTATAGTGAAAGTCACAGTTATAAATGACAACTTCCCTTCCACAGCTGGTGTATTTTTATTGAAGCCTTTCAGTATTTTGAACTAAAATTTGTCCTCTCTGTGCATGTTTGTGGAATATGTGACCAAAATGCACTTAGTGTCATACAGGTGTTCTGGGAAGGGCTATAGTAATAGTATCACATCAGAAATGTGTTAAGTTTACTAAGGGGGAAAGAAAAGAAGGAAATATACACTACTACCTCTTTGGAAACCTATAGCTCTTCAAGAGTAAAATTCCTTAGCATACTGCATTTCTGCAGCGATAGACATTTGACATATGTCTATTGCTATATATGATATGTCATATCTACATATGACATATGATGCCCTGAAGAGACTGTTGTAGCAGCTGGGATTTACCATTCAGGGAATGGACCAGACCCATCATGCTTGTGAGCACTTTCTATTCCAGCAGGCAGAAGGAAAAAGTCAGAATCAGTATGTGACGATTACCCTTATATGATAGAAATCATCACGAAATATGGCTAAGATGGCTTTTCAGTCACCTGAATGGATCAGACATGCGTTCGAAAGTATTTATAAGAAGGAAATACTTATTTTTACCTCACAGACTTTTTCCAGTGTTGGCATCCATGAACTTGCGAGATGGCAGTTTTGCAGAACTACCCATGTTCCCTCCTTTACTGCATTCGTTATCATTTTCATGGCTATTGGACCTTGGCCTTGACCAAGTGACAGAGAACTAAGCTTTGAATCACCATATCCCTGCATACAGAAAGCATGTTATAAGTAAGAATAATATTGCATAAATAGAATAAACCTTCTGGTATGAGAGTTCACATCTATATGCATTCCTTAAATAATTAATATACATCATATTTTAAAATACAGTTTAAATCTTATTTTTCATGTCATTCCAGTTGACTGAAAACCTTTAATCTATCTAAAGTTCCTTGCTTCATGCAAACATATGCAGACACACACACACGCATCAACTACATTAAAAAAGCCTGAAATACCTGATCATCAGCAAACTTGACAAGGGCTGCCATGGGGTCTGCACCAGGGGAAAGTACAAATATCAGCGGTGCACAAGCATGACTGTCAGAAAATGCTTTTGACAAATCAAATGGAGGTGGCTCAATAAATGGACGGCCCAGGTTGTGAGTGATAAATTCCTGCACCATTGGTATTATCTAAAAGAAAAGGAAAAATAGAATTAAATGTCCTATTTTTGTGTAAACATTAGCACACATTAAATATTTTCATATACATTTCAAGGACAGCATTCTTGCATGTAAAACCAGATACAGTCCCAGAGGAATCAATGATTTAGCAGGTGCAAATCTAGGCAAAAGAAAAGATGCTCTAAGAGGGCTGAAACTGGAAGTCCTACACAAATGATCTTTAATCTCATTTCTGTCACTACATCAGAACAGACTAATGTGCTGGTATAGGAAAAAAGATTTTTTTCCTGCACTTACTTGATCTGCATTATGGAGAGGATTTCAATTTTCAAATCTCATAATGCAACACCTTTCACAGGTGTTAAAATCTTGGCTTAGAAAACTGCTGTGTACAGCCCTGTTGTACACACTAAACTTCCTACTGAAGTCAACTGGGCTCTGTACCAAAATGAGAGACAATTTATAAAATGTCAGCTTAATGCTTTCATCCTGTAAACTCTTTCTTACTTATAGTTCTTCTAAATATCACCATTCATTCTACCTCTGGACACACTCTATAGAGTACTGTACCATAACCACCTCCCCTTTAAAGGAATGCAATAGTATTCACAAATATGATATTGAGATTTAGTATCTGAACACTAAATTCAAGAAATGCTAAAGGTTTCAAGCAGCAATGTTAATTCAACCACTTTGGTAATTTTCATACTGCTTTAGCATAGGTGTTTTCAGTTAATAAATATATAACGTAAAGTGCACAGAATGTGACATAAGGGAAAAAGCTCCAATAGCATTATTTCTCTTGATAGTCCTGCTCACAAAGTCACCTGTGTTTTTATTTACTTTAAAACTTACCCTGCTTTACAGGTGCATTGTGTCACCAATTAGTATAATGCCTTAAATTTGGGAGCAGGAGGGAGGCTGTAGGCTACACCAGTTACAGGCTTTAAAGATGGAGATGCTCTTGAAAGAACTTGGTTCAACTTCCAAGCTTTTGACTGACTTTAAGGATATGTATGAATATGAGAACCGTTTAAAAACCTTCACAAACTGGCCTTTTAGAGAGAACTGCAAGTGCACTCCGGAGAATGTAAGTCTGAAATTGGTTATTTTGGCTATGCCTTATTTTTTGTATACTGTGCAGGAGTGTGAAGCTTTGTTAAGTATATTCATACTCAAGAAGGGTTGCGAGCTTCCGCTAAGCCTGTTCCCTGCTCAGAAATACTGTAGTAATATGACTGGCTTCTGCATATCTCGCTACAGAACTGAATATAGGTACTTCTCTTGTTTTTACTGGTTTTATGTTCTTGTTGCTTAAAAGTTAATTCTTGTATTATTTAGTATTTCTGATTGCAAGTTTTCATTCATAAAAAAGAACCCTACATTAGAAGAAACAAGCAGACATCCAGCAGGAAGATGAAGTAGCAGAATGATCACTACTTCAAATTCAGAAATTAAAATTACTTAAATTGTAGAAAACTTGATGTTTACGTCCCTGCAGCCTTTGGCTCAAGCATTAAAAATAAATGAATAGAAATCCACTTGACTTGTACTTTGGCTTATACATAAAACTTCTAGGTTACATCTCAGATGAGTCACACTGCAAGAGTTCTCTGTGTGAAGTTTGATAACTGAAACAAATGTACTTTATTTTTAGTTTTCTGACCAGATGTGCTCCCTCTGTGCCCAGTTAAAGATGCAGTGTTCTACTTACATAACTTATTGATTCTGCATGTCCATGGTCTTGTGCTATTTTTTCTCTAAAAATATTCTCTATAGTCCTGGCTATGGTGGATCTCATGCACTGCTACTGAAATGCATGTGTAGCCTGACAACACCTACTAGATGTTTTCCGGTAGAGCAAAACTACTCTGGCAGCCTGCACATGCCACAGTTGTGCAGAAATCTGTTTGCTACTTGAAGCATATTCATTTACTAGCTGCTTATCTGCCTGCTTGCAGCCCTCGCACTTAAAATGTGCTTTGCACTCTGATCTGTGCTGATAGACATTGTGGGGAAAGGCATTATTTGTGAGCTTTCAGAGTTTACTGATATGAACATGAGCTGTGTGTTGGATGATGCTCTAAACTTCCAAACTGTCACCTACAGATGGCAAAGGCGGGCTTTATCCACTGTCCAGATGAAAATGAACCAGATGTAGTAAAATGTTTCTTTTGCTTGATAGAACTGGAAGGCTGGGAACCAAATGATGACCCATGGTAAGCACAGATGTGACAAAGTTCT
>JANHGB010014330.1:0-32330 GCA_026283785.1 Coracopsis vasa | reverse complement strand
TTTACCTTAGCAGCTGGCATAGCTACTAAAGGAGTATATCCGAAGTTTTAAGTGTTAATTTCTCCTACAAGTCTTTTGCTTATTTGACTTTTAAAATAAAACAACTTCAGCCAGCATGCTGTCTCCATTTATCCTGATGTCATGTTGTCAGTTTGAGTCTTGATTTGTCAATAATAATGTTTTTTGTAATCCTGTATCATTCCATAAATTCTCTGTAACAAAAATACTGACACTTGTCTAAATTTACAAGTTCTTTTTTCTTTTTTTGCTTTTCTTCTTCTGACAATTTGTTTCTTTGAGAGCAGGAGTATGTTATGGGCAACAACCTTCAGTCTACAAGTCAGGATGGTAGACTGTGAAAGTCTTATTCCATAGTAGACTGTGCAAGTCTCATTCCAGTATTATGTAGGACATAATTCAGAAGGTAAATAAGATGAACATTCTAGTTCGTATGAATACAGAATGATCTGGAGGCCTGAGGGGTGAATAACAGGACATCGCTCTGCCTCTTGGGGAATATTTGTGTTGATTTTTGGTGAGCTTTCTGTAACTCTCTAAGTAAAAACTTATCAGTCTGAGTTGTGAAATTTCATGAAACTATCACTTTGCATCATCCAGATGGGCTTCCATCAGCAGTAAAAACCCCATAAATACCTTTTGCAGTGGATGAGGATGTAGCAGATGTTGCTACCCTCTCCGGTGTCTGCATGGCACGTTCCTTTCTCTTGCGGTATGCCTGCCTCAAGAGCTGCTGTGCAACAGCTGTATGCTCAAAAATGATTTCCAGTTGTTGTGTGGTTTCTTAGCCTCTTGGGCCTGAGCTACAGACCTGCAGCAGGCAGGTGAGCCTTTGCTCTGTGTTGAAGGGCAAACCCTTTTGCAAGTGTTGCTGCAGAATGAAAGGAATTTTCCTTTGTGTCTTCAGGGTTGACTTTCCTTTGGTCTTATGTGTGTGGGTTTTTTTGTTTCTTTTGTTTTTGTTTTTTTTTTATAGCTGATTAATAATTTATTATGATTTGCATGATCTTTGATGTAACATCCATATCCTTGTGTTCTCTGGTATTTTTCCTGAACTATACAAAAGTGAGAGTCCATGTAAATATGAGGCCCTCATGCTAATCTGTCGTATCAGAAACTGATAGCTCTTTTCCTTGTGTTGTGTCTGCTTGGGGTCCCTTGGTAGTCCTAAGGAAGCAAGCAGCCTGATCCACCTAAAAATGCTTCCTTAGGACCACCATAACATTGTACCCTCAGTCCAGATGTAGGTGTCATCATCTGCATGAAAGAGCAGAAGTCTGCACACAAAACTGACTTACAAGGTCTTGCTATATTTGATGAGGATGACACAAGCAAATAAAATGGAAGGATAGGAAGGTTCTTCAGGAAGGACAAGCAGAGGGAGATGAGGAGGAGTTCTTGCCCTCCATGTCAGTGCATCAAGCTGAAGTGCGTGAAGCTCCACCAGGAGGTGGATGAGGAGCCAACTGAGAGCTTGTGGGACGGGATTAAAGGGAGGGCAGGGACAGGGGGCATTACAGTGGGGGTCTGCTACAGGCCACATGACCAGGAAGAATCTACTTTGCTTAATTTTCAAGTAATTAAAAAACTACTTAGTATATCAAATACATAAATAAATCACTTGGTAGGCTGCAGTCTTTCTGAGGAGAAACAATCATGGAAAGGCAGAAGTATAAACATCATCTGGTTTTAATAACAACATCTCATTTCACTAGAGCTAAAGTGGAAAAGAGTCTATTGAAGTCACTTTATTATTCTCAGCTAAAAAAACCCAAAAAAGAAACACCTAGATTATTATCTTTAGTACTTCCGGTAAGTGATAAGAGAAGGGGTATCAGGTTAAAATTTGTCATGACACGTTCACACAAAACTTTTTCAGTATTAAGAAAGAGTGCTATGATGATCTCATAATATGATAAGTGCTTGTAATTTCATATTATTTGACAGAATTACCTAGGATTTTTTTGGGTTTTGTCCGGTTTGAGTTCTTGTCTTTTTTTTCCTCTGCCTTCAGTTGTGAGCACTATGTTCTAGGTAACATTTTTTTTTTTTTTTCAGTGATTGCTTCTTTTTGTAAGTAGTTACATATTTGAGCCCCTCTCTAGGTAAGGTTTTAAAATACTATCTCCTCAAGGTCATACTATCTCAAGGTCAGATCACAGTTCAAAGTTAAACTGGCAGCTGCATGTTGGTTGTACTTTACACCTAACAGTGGAAGGCTCTGATGTTAGGTGGGTCTTTTCTAGCCATTGAACTTTGGGTAGTTTTGTGAAATGTTTTGTTATGCTAAAATGAAGTGTTTTCTACCGGGAAATGAGAATTCCTTCTGCTCAGCACTGTGGACACCACTGCAGCGATACCGTAGCCCTGGAAGTTCACAGGAGATCCGGTGACTCGTTTCCCCCTGTCCTCACTGTCGCTTGCCATGTGAGAGTCTGGTAGTGCTCCAGATTCCTTCAGAGGAAGAATAAAATTATGAATGAGGGGATAACTTCTCATATCATCCCAAACATATTTGTTCTCCCTGTGTTTTGTGATCTATTGTGACGGCCCAAAATTGCAGAGCGGTGGTTTTGTTTCTTTCCTGCCACATCAAAGACACAGATGCCTCTATACAGCTTTACTAATGCTTCCAGAGTCTGTTTCTGAGCACTTACATTTTGCTTTCAGTTTAAATCTTGTCTTCTTAGAATTCAAAAGAAAACAAACCAACCAAAAAAACCCACCAAAAAAAAAATCAGAGTTTGCTAGTTATGTACTTCCTAATGCCTAATCAATCATAGCAGAGTTAAAAGAACAATAGAAAACTGTACAAGAAAAGCCAGGCTTCTGAATGTAAATCTGTAATACAATTTTACATTATAGATTTACAGCATCAGTCCTTTCAAAAGGACAGAGGTTAAGCTTGTTGTCTGGTGTACCGTACCTGTGTTTCAAAGACCAAATGTACAATTAACACATGGCACTACCAGTCTGTATTTTAACATCTCAATGGGCTTAAAAGCAAGAGACAGCTCAGCTATGAAAGTGTTTCTAAAAAATCACTCAAGTGAACATCTTACCTGTAACATGACTTTTTAAAAGACTTTATAAATTTTAGTGACGTAATTCTAACAAAATGGCATTAAGAATAAAAGTTATTTTGACCATGAAGAAGATTGTAAAGACTCTTTAGTTTGAATCAAGGGACTTACTTGAGTAGCTCTTTGTGCAACGGTAGTGATTTTAATATGTAGGAAATGAGATACACGTATGTTATCAGGTCAGTGGTCTATGTATTCTGCTGGTTTGTTGCTGGAGAATATTTACTGTAGCAGCAGGTTGTGCTTCAGTGTCTTCTGATGCAAGTTGCTTTGAGCTCTACACAGTCAATGGCTGCTTTTATTGCACATTGGTATCAACTTTGCTGTTTAATCTAGATATTTTTTCTGACGGTCCATTCTTAAATACTCTTTTTTTTTTTTTTTTATTTTTTTACCGTAGCAGTGGCCCATGATTCAAAAGCTAAATGTATTCTGGCTTTAAAAACTCCAGCTTTTATAGTTCCATCAGTCTTTAATCTCAAAAAGGGTGGGGGATTCATTGGTGTTCTGTAGTGAAGCAGGGCATTAGGAACACGTGGCTGCTTCTTTGCCCTTATTTTATATATAGTTCGAGTAATGTTACTGATCATTCATTCTTTCCTGAAGCTTTATAGTTTAACCAGGATTTCTTCTTGTACCCAAGTCTCTTCAAGTCTTTAATTTATATTGTCCTTCTCTGCGTCTTTTCTATTTGATGTATCCTTTTTCAGATGGGGGTGACCAAAACTGAACACAGAATTCAAAAGTGAACACACACTATTCAAGGTGAGGGAATATCATTAGTTCTATATAAGACATAATAATTTTTGGTATGTCTTTCTCCTTTAAAAATAAATACTGATGTCCTGTTTATTTTTGTTCCCAATTGTAAGACACTTTTAATGAGTAATCTGTAAAGTTGTCTAGAGTGTTGTTGGGGTTTTTTTTTGTTTTGTTTTGGTTTTTGTTTTTTGGGGTTTTTTTTTTGGTTGGAAAGTTGGTTAATTTATAACTTACCAATTCTTATGGGTAAGTAATTAATGAAAAATGTATGTTTATTTTCACTGTGGTTTACTATACACTATGTATGATCTACTGTCACTGTGTTGATCTGATTGCATATTTGAAATTCCTTCTGAAGTCCATCACAAATGTACCAGAGAGCCAACTGTTCTTTGTATCCTTCATCATCCGCAGATTTTGCCGTTACATGGTTCATTCCCACTGCATCCTTCAGATTACTGAAGTATACTTGCCTGTGGGTTTTTTTTCTGACTATTGCTACCTTGATTTGGATCCCTCTAGCCCAGAGTCTTTCTTATGTTCTTACAGGTTTCTTGAAAAGGTTGCACTCCTTTACATTCATGATAGAGACTGGTAGTTGAAGAAAATGAATGGTACATGACAATACTCATTAGAATGCTTATTACCATCTCTCATTAACTTATTCACTGCATCTGATCAATTTCTTAGCCCTTTTTTCTTTAGAAGAAGAATTAGACATCTCAGAACCCGTATCTGGTTATTCCATTCACGGAATCTGTGCTGGCATTATACTGGTAATGGGAGTGTGGAGGGCCAAAGTGTTATTCTCAGGTTTGTAATTTGATTTGACTTTAACTCTTGCAAATTGGGTTTGTTCACATAAATTCTCTTGATCCATGGGATGACTTTGACCATCCTACCCTTTTGATGACTTCTTTGCATTAATATTTGTTCCAGTGATGATGGTGTGTTGTATCCAGAGCAGATAATTATTAGCATTGTTGCAATGAACAGTGGTAAACAGAGGTAGTAACGTTTGGCTTATGAGAGAAGAGTATAAATTTGGTGTTGCATGCTCATATTAGAAATGTCTCCATTTACCTTCAACTGTATAAATTTATAGAAGCCCAAACTTATGGAGAGCCATTACTAAAGTTCTTATTTGGGATGTTTGAAATTGCAAAGTTAAAATGGCTTGATAAGGCTTATATGCCTGCTTGGAAAGAATTTTGCTGCCAAACCTGTAATGAAGAGTTAGCACTGCCAAGGATATACAAGCATTCCTAGTGTCTAGCATCTTTGGAGTAGGCGATTGCACTTGGGAAGGAGCTCTGTGCTCCTCATAGAAGCACTGTTGCCTTCAGCTTCTGGCATGGAAGTTGGTACAGGTGGTGGCTAAAGGTTTTGGTCTTGGAAAGAAATCACATAGATGTGTTGAAAATAGTGGGAGACAGGAGGGAAGGAAGGCTATTTATATACTCTTCACTCATCTGGAGGGTGGCAACCTGGTGGTCAATAAATAAAACGGTGGCATGTGGGAGACAATAGATATATTTCATACTGCCAGAAGAGAAATAGAAATAAAAATTGCTCAGTCTTTTTAGTCTCACTTCCTTGATCTGTAAGGAGGGTTTGTGTAGCGTGTGTGTTACAAGACCTCCAGTGGGAGCAGAGTTGAGAAATTACTCATGCATTCAACAGAACTTTTCATAAAATCATCAGTTCTGGGAAGCTGCTGGTTTTACTGGTTTGTGCTAGGGAAAACACTTCCTTTCCCTCTTTCTGGGTGCTAGGTCAGGTGCTGAGAAGTGAGGAGCACTGGTCTTGCCTCTCTTTAAGTACGTCCCTTTTCTTTAGACTTCTTAGTGCTTTTACTGGTATTGCAGAACCACTTGGTACCCATGAAAAACTAACAGATGACCATATTTTGAAATGGAGTAAATGTTCTCTCTTTTTTTGGTCATCATATCTGCCCTTATCCCTCTTTAATTTGCAATCCTATCCCTCAAAAGATATGAGTGACAGACTGACTGTGGCGATTTTTATAGGGTGCACATATTAACTGTTGAGTAAATGTAAGAAGTTTTAAAGAGCTTATTTTAGCAGAAGCATTTGTTAAAGCCACTATATCCATAGGCTGTGTGTATACTCATTAAGTATTCAGGGTTGTAACATAATACAACAAAAGGAAGCATATTTTAGCAGAGATCTGTAACAACCGTGCACAGGCTGCTACCCAGCCGGTGGCTGAGGGCAGACATTGCTTACTGCTATTCCTGGTCTTGTGGCATCTAGATATATTAAATTTATTTCTTGGATAATGAACCTAGCTAACACTTACTGCAGTGTCATGATCCCGCATCACAAAAATACGTATGGTTGATCCCCAGAAGTTTACTGTAATCAAATCACTGTTGATGAATGTGCAGCCTTGGAGCTTGGAGTATGTCCGTGTGCAGCGTCTGCCAGCTACTCTGTGTGAAAAGGAATGATGATGCCTCAGCTCTTCATCTGTTGTATAGCCACAAAATAGCTTCTCTGTCCCAATGTAGCATGAAAATAAGAATCTGTTCCAAATCCTTTACAAGTTGGTGAATTAAAGACTATTTTGATAAGAGTAAATGTCAGAGAAGAAGATAAATGAGAATATGTAGGAATTCATTGTGGTTGGAAATTGTTTTGTGTGTGGAAGGTCAGTGTGACACACCAGCTTGTGCTGAAGCCTAAGATTGTTAAGCTGTTATATGGGTGAGAAATGGTGGTTTTCCCCAACAGTTGCAAGGGCAATTACCCTGATAGTTTTAACCACCTTCCCATTGTTCTGCGACATGTTAAGCTAACAGTCTGTTTTAAAAGTAAATCACTTCATAGTGTGATGCTTGAAATGATACTTTACGTCTCCACGTATCTTCCTCTATTAGCGTGAAGATATATTTTTATTCTTTTCCCATTTGTTAGTAGATGGAATGAACTGGGATGAAAGGTTTAAAAAGCACAAATGCAATTAAAATGGGTATCTGTGACATACTTGAGTTGTGTTCCATGTGAACAGACATGTTAAAAGCCCCTTTAGCAGCTGTGCCAATGCCATTTTTTCCTGGCTTTGAAGTACAGAAATAAACTCAGATGCTGTTGGTTAAATAATTCACATCTATTTCAGGTGAAGAATAAGACCTGGTCTCTTTAGCAAGTGCAGTGTTTTCATGTATGTGATTTAAAGATTGATCACATTGAACTGATTTGAGTGCATTAAGGGATTTCCAGTTATGTAATTAAATTGATATTTTAAAAAGCTTTAAGTGTACTGTCCAGTTGGGAAATGTACAAGTGGATTTTCAGATAAATCTTGTTGTTTGTTTGGTTTTTGAAATAAATGCCTGTATTTGTGTTTAGAACAGAGTTACAGGCATATAACATTGAGTTGATGAATTGTTAAGGACATACTGAAGGAAAGGCAAAAGTGTTGGATCAGTGATGTGCTGGTTTTCAGGCATATCAATAATTTAATGTATGTAGGAAACTGATACTTGTAGGAAAAAAACCCCAACATCTTGGAGCTGTAAAGTTTTGCCACGGATAAAAATGCAGTTACTGATGCTGTGACTTTACTGAAATAATTAGCCTGTGTTTTCAAATAACTTTGACATTTATTTATTTGTTTTCAAATAATTTTGAATAATTTTGAGGTTTATCTTTTGTTCTTCGTTTTGGGTTTTTCTTTGTCATGTTGGATTGCTGAATTACTGTTTTTCCCCAAGGAAGAAATTCAGTAACCATGTTTATTTGCAGAGCACCAGAGATCATACTGGGATTGCCGTTTTGTGAAGCCATAGACATGTGGTCGTTAGGGTGTGTGATCGCAGAGCTGTTTCTTGGATGGCCACTATACCCAGGAGCACTGGAATATGACCAGGTAGTAAAATATATTTCACAAGCATGTGCACACTTTCAGTAACTAAAGAATTTTAGATAATTGCATCCAGGATTTCAAATGTTCATAATATCCCCTATGAAATAGTATTTCTTCAAGTCTGTTCAGTGCTTTTAATTTAGTCTTTATTGATTGTCCTAGAAACATAAATCCTGCTTCTAGACAGAACTGTGTAATGCTGCTTTTCTGAATTAAATTGCATTTTTTTACTTTTTTTGTTTTTGTTTTTGTTTTTCCTGTCTTTCAAAGTAAATGTTAGTATTGGAGCTGCTTTTCCTGATGCAAACCAAAGCTTGTGGCCACCATCATTGCATTATAATCTCTCTTTTACTTGCGAAGGGGCTGACTCTTGAATGCCTGTTTGTACGTCAGGATTAGTTGTCTTCTGAATACTTTCTGATGCTTTTTGGAAATCCAACGTAGCTCAAAGATTTGAGAGCCTATACTTTGAGGAACAAGAATCCATCTTCACAACAATCCTGTTTATATGCAATTGCAAAGCTTGAAGCTGTGCCATTTGTTTTGTTGGAATTTTCAGCTACTGACACCATTGGTGTTAGTGAGATGACTTTAAAAAAGAAAGTTGTAGAACACTTTCTATTTAGAACACTTAAGAGAGAGAAGTCTTTAATTTTCTAGCATAATGTGGTCATTTGGAAGGAGCATAATCAGCATTCTGACTATCCCCAACTGGTCTGGAGCTTTGACAGTGAAGGAGTCCCAGGTATAACAGTGCTGGCTTTTCAGTAACTGTTGCGTCCTTGGTTCAACATTCAGTTCAGGGGCAGTTCCGCCAGTGCATTCTTCAGGTTATTTAAATCCTGATCCTCATGTAGTGAGTGAGCTTTTGGCTCCTTGTGCTTATAGATCAGACTACTTTTCTAAAAATCAATTTGTTAAAACCACTGTGAGTGGATATATTGATTTTGGTAACACTTCATATTTCAGTTTACTTCATTTACACATAACTCAGTGTTTTGCACAAGTAAGCTATGAGCTGATGCTTTGGTGTGTTTATAAGACCTTCCTGCAGGATATTGCTGTTAAAATGGAGAATGAAAGAGGAAACAACTAACCACCGTATAATTCACTATGCTCTTTAAGGAAAAAGTGGGTTTTGGAAGGAATCTGTAATGCTGTCTCAGAAATTTCCAAGAACTTGGCAAATTTATTTGCATCTAGTTTTGAAAGAAACCGCAGGAGAAGATCTGGACTTTCAAGTTGAAAAAAAAAAAGGGAGAGGTGCAGAACATGTGATTTCTGGGATTGCATCCATTTTTGATCCTGTACTGCTGTAACTAGCTATTAAAAGGGATGCTGCTGTGGGAAAGGAAAAACTTGTAAGCCTACTTCATGGTCTTCTGATCATGATCACACATGTAGGCAAATGCAGCTTCTGGATGTGGAACAAAGCTTTGGACTGAGTCTTCAGTTGCTTGTGATGAAGTAGGGGTTTGAATGGTTGAAAAGGCTGTGTCCCAATTCTTTCCTCAAATTAACTTGTCATTTGTCGTCATGGCAGCAGCCCAGACTGTTAATTAATTTGTGCCAACAGGCTTACATAGCTGTGAGCCTCTGGCTCTTGCACAGAGAGCAGTAACAGCATAAAGCTCAGTCTCATGATTATGAGGATCTTTTTTCAGAGTGATACAGAGTCTCATTTGTAGAGACAAGACCTCCTTTCCCCTGCAGCGCTGCAGCCAGCTTGTCATGCAGAAAGCCCAGGCAGATGAAGGTGATTGAGTATGATGCACACTGTCCAAACTTCATAGTGCTGGCTGGCTTGTCTTTGTGCAGCTTGAGCAAACCAGGTCCTTAGGACACTGTATTTCTGTCACTTGTTTCTTGCCATCATAAGCCCAGAGCCAGCATGGCTCAACCTCTAGATACTGCCAGACAATGCATGTGAACAGCATTGTCACCAGTGGCAGCCACCTCCCAAGATGCCGCTGTACTTCATTCAAATGGCTGCATGGATTAAGGTTAATTTTCATGCCCGTAGATTTTGTTTGCTTTACGAGTGAATACTGGCTTTAAAAGATGTCTAGTTAAAGACAGACATAGCATTCAAGTTTGCTGGAAGCATCAGTTAATAACTCATTTAGCAGCTTGCCTGATCCTCATATTTGAGAAGTCCTTGTGGAAGAGGAGCTGTAACCTGCACCAGCAGGAATTACCTTACTTTAGTCAGGCTCATCATTGTGCTCAAGCAAGTCTTCAAAACTTGCTTCAAGTAAGTCCAATTCAGGGGTTTCCTAAGTGTACATGAGTATAGCAGCTGTAGAAGATGGCTCCCAAGGGAATTCCTTTCCTCTTGCTATGTGGTGCATGTCACAGAGTAAACAAACAGGCAGGGGCTTTGTACCGCATTTCCCCCTGTCATCCTGGTACGTGGCAACCAATGCGCTGGCTCTTGAAAGGAAGCTCTTAGTTATTATTTGTGATTATAAGCAGTAACAGTTGTACTTCTCAGTGGGAAATGGCTGTGTCTTTAATACTCATTAAAAACAGGCATAGGTGCTTAACTGCAATATTTTTGAATTAATGCATCATCTCTTTTACCTTAATTTCTAAGACATTTATATTATGCTTAGAGAACAGCTAAATGAACTAGAAACATTGGTGGTCAAAGTGGGATTATCTTTACTCCCTGATGAACAAGAGGTAAAGGCCTCAATTTGCACTAGGGGAGGTTTAGACTGGATATTAGGAAAAATTTCTTCCCCAGAAGGGTGATCAGGCATTGGAACAGGCTGCCCCTGGAAGTGGTGGAGTCACCATCCCTGGAAGTGTTCAAAACCCATATAGATGAGGCCCTTAGTGACATATTTTAGTGGTGGACTTGGCAGTGCTGAGGAAACGTTGGACTTGATGATCTTAAAGGTCTTTTCCAACCTAGTTGATTCTATGATTCTGTGTAGGGATTTATGGAGGATGCCGAATTCCAAAAGTTGGCAGCATTGCATTTAGTTCCATCCCACTTCGTTCTGTCACTTCTTCGGCAGAAGCCTTGTATGTACCTTTCCTCTCTACTGCCAGTGAGTTTTTCTCCTTTCAGGTGCTCCTAGCTCTTAAGTCCTCTATCTTCCATTGAATGCATCTTCTTATCCCCAGTTTCTGGTTCGGTATATTTTACCGCTGTCTCCTGTTGATTTTTTTTCCTTTCTTCCTTTCTCTCTTATCACTCCCTGCTCCACCTTTTCCAGGGCCTGGCCCACACCAACAGCCCCTCTGTGGAGGCGTGTGGCACGGGAGCATGCCCAAAGCCCTTCAGCCCTTGCTCCTCTCGCACCTTCAGCCCTGACTGCTGGAACATCCTGACCTGCAACAAGCTCCGTTTTCCATTATTGCCAATCTTTATTCTAGTGTTAAGTTTCTCTTGTATGTAAGGTGTAATTGTCCAAACATGGCACTCTGAGGGTGGTTAATTTTGCCAATTTTTAAATGAAATGGCAAGTTTTTAACTGGATCAGATTTTGAACATCGGAGATAAATTATTTCCCTTTTTTCTCTTTCTTTCTGTCTCAGATTCGTTACATTTCACAGACTCAAGGTTTGCCGGGAGAGCAGTTGTTGAACATGGGGACGAAAACCGCAAGATTCTTTTGTAGAGAAACTGATACACCATATTCTAGTTGGAGATTAAAGGTAAACAGTATAAGGTAGTAGAAAACTGCATATTATTTTGTGAACAGAGAAACCAGAGAGACCAAGATTCACTCGAATACTGTTGGTCCCTTCTGCATCTCCTGTGTGTTTTGTCAGTCCTTGCCCTGTATCCCTTTCATTTTTCCCATTTCTCAAAATCAGCACCCCAAGCTTATGCGCACGTTTCCTCCCTCCAGAGATACTAAATGACCTTTGTTTTGATTTGTTTTGCCTCTTACCTGGTTACTGCTTTTCACTTCACTTTTAAGAATTTGTTTCCAAGGCGCCTAAACTGCTTTGACAAGATTCATTCAAAACCTGCTCCAGGATCAGGAGTTCCTGGGAGAAAAAGGAGGTGAAGAAACAGCATGACTGTGTGCAGCTTGTTTCCTTCTGATTTGCTAAAACAGTCCTTGCTGGCTGAAAGCTGCAGTACTATAAAAGCAAATGAAATAAAAAATATGTACTTTGGTGGTCTGCACACCTTGCTTCTCTCTGAGCAGCATCACTGATGGGTGGTTACATTCACTCTTGTTTCCAAATTCAGTATTTAAAATATACCAACTGTGTGTATGTACAGAAGTATAAAAATAACAAGAAAAAAAAACAAAGAGAAACTGAACAGAATCTGCCTGGCTTTTAGTTTATTTCTTTTTTACAGTGATGTATTGCTGCTGTTTGGAGTTAAAGGTCTGAGTTTTAGGAAATGGGTAAAATACAAGTAATAGGAAACTTGTGATAAATAAATATAAGCTCACAAGAGAATTGTTAAACAACTCTGCCAGGCTTTCAGCACTTCCTGTGTGATTTACAAACCATCTGTTGTAGTCTAGTACTGTGGCCGGTCGGATCTGAAATTTAGTAAGTTTTGTATTTTGATTTAGAAAATGAAAGCAGTCAGCAAAGCAGCATCCAAACACACAACTGAAATATTAACTAAAAAAACCACCCAAACCAATATATTTTAGGTCAACACTTAAAGTTACTTTGTGGTTACAAGTGACCTTTGTTGTCAACTTCTAAACTCGGCTTTCCTTTTCTATTTTGAGACATTGGAAGAACACGAGGCAGAGACAGGTATGAAGTCTAAAGAGGCCAGAAAGTATATTTTCAACAGTTTGGATGATATAGTGCACGTGAGTATGAAAGCATTCTTCCTTTGCCAAAGGGTGGAAGTGAATGGTGACTTGAAAACATCCTTCTTAGTTTTGAAATAAGCATCTTTTAGAATATTGTTGTGCATCAGTCATATCTGTTCTTCTCTGTATATGTTGCTCTGAGGAAAATGTCTTTGTCAGCCCTTTGAGCTGTTTATAAAGATCTTACTTGTCATTGCTTGTGTTTAAACATTGCTACTTGTCCTTGTGGTGGGGCAACTCTTTAATTTTGTGTATAATGTGTACTTTCTCTTCTGCTTTATCTGCCATACTGGATAAAAAAAGAACACATATGGAGTCTGTTATCTTAAATATAGAATTTCCAGTTCAGTTCTGCCATCTTAACAAGATGATTCTCAGTATAATCGTTTTTATTTTTAAACAAAAAACTGGTTCTTCACTTTTCTTTAGCTTCATAACTATCTAGTCAATAACAAAAGTAGATTTTTCATTCTCTTCCATATCCTGAGAAGAGAATAAAACCTTTTTGCAAGATTAGCATTAATACATGTTTGAATTTGATTTTTTAAGATTACCTGTGTAGTTTAAGTTAGATCATATAAAGGTCTTTATCCCAAATCTTACTACGTAACTTCTAAGTCCCAGACTGGAGTAAAGCCTTCAGGGGTTTTTAGCAGCAGAGAGTGAAAAGGGAGTGGTGTGTGCGCAAAAAGAAAAGTCATCGGTTCCAAGCCAGCCGCACTGGGATGAGCTGGCAAATGCACAATGCCCCACATGATAAAATCACTGAATGTTAGTGTTCTACTGCAGAAAACAATAACAGGAGTTGAACTAATACATGTGTCTTCTCTCTGATTGTTTTGTTCAATGCCAGGTGAACATGGTGATGGATTTGGAAGGAAGTGACCTGTTGGCAGAGAAGGCAGATAGGAGGGAGTTTGTCAGTCTGTTGAAGAAAATGTTGCTTATCGACGCTGATTTAAGAATCACTCCAGCTGAGACCCTGAACCATTCTTTTGTTACCATGAAGCACCTCCTTGATTTTCCTCATAGCAACCAGTATGTAACACACAAAAATTACTCTAAATCTCTCTTGTAGTGATTCACATGTACAATAGTGTTGTTTCCTCTGCTGTCAGAGTGAAAAATCTTTTGTCATTTTTGTAACATCGTAGAGAATTCTTTCAAGTGCTTGCAGTGTTAAAGACATCTACTTGGTCAAGGAAACTGTTAGAATAACTGGGTTTTGTTTTTTTTCTGACATGTAGCATTCAGAGCAGTAGATCTGTGAGTTATCATTTTTGTGCCTGGTTGTTCCAGTTCCAACACTGCAGAAACTTGGGCTTGATTTTTAGCAATGTGAAGAGCGTTAGTTTCTGTCAGTCAGTGAGACCTAGGGTTACGGACTTCCTCTTGAGGTGAATGCCTTGGATGTGCATGGGTTCATGTGGAATATATTGAAAGTTTTCTTGCAGTTATGGAATCGTGCATTTCAGTCTGGATTTCCTGAAGTTCAGGCATTTCACTGAAGGAAAGAGCTTTCCATCCATTTAATTTACTCTCCTTCCTGCTTGTACACAGTTGTTAAAAATAGTGCTAGATGCAAGGAGCAGGAAATAGCAATATTTTTCCCTGATTTTAAAATATGCATTACAAAGGCTTTACGTGAACATCATAATAACAATATTTCTTTTTTTTTTCTACTCCTGTGTCTGATGGGAAATGTGGGCTTTGAACTATTTTATTTCCCTCCCCTTGTTCCAGGGAATTGTTCTATACATTTAACAACAGGAAATTCTAATTTAAGCAACTTTATTTTTTTTGTTTTGATAGAGTGAAGTCCTGTTTTCACATCATGGATATTTGCAAATGCAGATCAAATTTGTATGACTTAAGTAATCGCAATAAAACGTCACTTATGAGACCAGTTGCCTCAGGCAGTGCAGCTAACCTGACTGCGAGCTTTAGCAAAATTGCTCCACTGAGAAGTCAGGTAAAAGCACTTATTTATTTCTATTTTTTTATCATTATAAATTCAGTTAAGGCAGTTTCTCTATTTAACGTCATACTTTAAAAACAAGTGTATCTGTTAGTTGACAAAATACTCTCGGTTTTTCCTTGTGTTTTCTTAAACCACTTAGAATTGTGTTTCAGAAGTCAGCAGTGCTGTACTGCAGTGCCCTCCGGTGGCCAAACGACGTTACTTCCTGTGACATGTCTGAAATCTTTAATTTGTAGAAGTTATTTTATTTGTTTATTATATAAGCTGGTGGGACAAGTATGTGAGAGATTTCGATTCACTGTTATGATTTTGCCTGTATTGCATCTGTTCCCATAGGCATTAACTGCATCTACTCATTCAGTTTTGCACCAAGGGATACCGCTGCAGGCAGGCACTGCTCAGTTTGGTTGCAGTGATGTTTTCCAACAGGCATTGATTATATGTCCTCCAACTATTCAAGGTATGTTTAACTGTAATTCTTACAGTTCCTAAAATACAAGTGTCACTATCTGTCTGTTAGCAGTATTTGAGTTTTCTATTATATCCACTTAAGCTATATATCTAAAATAATTTAATTTTATGATAAAACAAAAAAAAAAGCATGTAAGTCAGGTTCAAATACACTGCACCTTTCTGAAAGAAAGAGCAACTCAGCCTCTGCAGAAAATTATTTAAGCAATCCAGAGCCCATCTTCATATACCACACACACATACATATATATGTGTGTATACATGTCTTGGTTAAAATAGAGAAACACAGTGTAAAAGCTGAAGCAAAAAAGGAGGGTATTCTGAAATAAAATTTGAGAGGAAACAAGAAAAATAAAGGGAATGTCAGTGCTGTGTTTGTTTTTTTTTTTTATAACACTTCTTGTGGCAAATCTGGACAATAAAATTGGGAGTTTTTATTGGACTGTGAATGTTTAAGAAAACATCAGGAAACTTGGGACTTCTTTTAAGTTCATAGGTGCCCAATGTAGACAGTGTCATATTTACTCTCCTATGGTTATGATGAACTGGGACAGCTAGATAGAGCTGCCACAGACTTCTCATGTCTGAAAAACACATCACTGAATCTTTGAGAATTTTCCTTGCATTGTGCTGTGAGGAGGAAAGGGCAACTTGGCTGAACTCTCCTGTATTACAAAGGGTAAGATTGATTTAAGCATACAGTTTTGTATTTATTGTAAGAAATAATTGGCTGAGAATTCAATTCTTAGAGCCATTTGGAAGATTGTGAGGTGGAAATGCTAGCACAAAAGTATTTCCTCAGTGTAGAAAACAACCAAATAAACATAGGCATCACTGGAAGGACACATGGTAATGCAGTTGCCCTCTGTTTCCCTAAACAAATGCATCCCTAAACAAATGCATTCCCTAAACAAATGCAAACATAGGTCTTGGTTTTTTTGAGAAATCTTTAAAACTTCATATAGATCTCAGAATGTATCAAGCAACACTTGTTTTGTCTTTTTATAAGGGGGATTGACAACCAACAAAACCAAACAAAATGCCAGAACACTTTCAACCTAAGCTTAGAGCCCAGGAAGTCTCTTATCTTTTTAGATAAAGACGGTTACTTTCTCAGTAATGTTATTTGTGGCTGCTGCATCTGTCTTGGGTTTCAGAAACTCCTGAAAGCTCCAAGTAGTCACTGTGCAGTGTCAGAGGCTATATGAACTAAATGCATAGCCCCAGACAGATTTCTTGCTGAGCACTCAGTGTGGCTAAATGATTTCTTATTTAAATTGTATGCATGCTTTAGACAATGACATAGTGCATATTTTTAAAACCCTCCAGTTTTCATTATGCCCAGATGAATAAAGTGATTATGGAAAAGGAAACAGTACAGGGAAATACTCTTATCTGTGATCTATATACTGTATTCTTAGTATGACGATAAACTTCCAAATTTAAATTCTGCTACAGCTTGAATGAAGGGAATATGTTGTGTCCATCACATAGGTGACGAGTTGCTGGCATGGAGAGAAAGGGATATTAATGGTATCTGGCACTGCTTCAAGGTTTCCCTGCTTGGCTGCTCTGTTGAATATCTGAAGTGCTAAAGCTCACTACTTCTGGCAGAGTGAAGATGTTGCTCTTCTAGAGGCTGTGTGGAAAATATTAATCAGCAATGTTTCAAAATTAAAAGCTGTGGACTGTATTGTCATAACTTAGTATTGTGTTATGACTTGAGAGAATTGCATCAGATGAAGATTTTCATTCATCCTTTATTGTAAAGATATAAACCAAAACCAAAACACTTTCAACCTTTAGTTTAGTAGTTCTTTAGTAGTTACCTCCAAACACCCATTGCTAAGTCTTTGACTAAAACATAAGAGACAAAGTGCACTTAGAAAATGTGAAATCAGTATATTTGCCCAGCCAGTATTTTTTTTTTCTAGCATAACCATTCTGTTGTAGTATCTGTTGAAAAATTTCGTCTTTCATTTTGTTTAACATTATTATGTCAAAAATTGCAGTGTTCCTATACATCTGTTAATTTCCTGTGACAATAATGAAATGTATACAAAGCATGAAATGCATCTATTTCCTATTATGCTCTTTTGGTAATATTCTAACAGTGCTATGGTTTGCATTATTTTGATGAAAAGAGGAATAGGTTTATGGATTCTACTGCAAATATTTGATGGTATACACAGAAAGGTTTATATTGTTTCCCACAAAAGAGATAGTAACAAATAGGGGCATCTTATGTGTGCCATTGCTTAGCTATAAAAGCAGAGAGGAATGGGTTTCAGCTAGCTGGAAATACAGAGCATGAGATGTGCAAAAGTCACTTGTGAGAAGCTTTGAAATTCAATTCTGCTTCCTTTCCGATGCTTTTAATGTAACCTCTGTGATCAAGAGTAAACACTTAGCTCTGCAGAACTTTCTGCCAAAGTTATTCCAATGTCTTGTATGTTTCCAAACAAATAGCTATTGGCAGCATCAAATGATGCCAATTACAGCATCAAAGGCTTGTGCAGGTAAGTAATGGCACACGGATCTTTTAGGTGTTGACTTATTTGGCTCAAAAGTCTTAACTATGGAATCAGATTGTAAACACATTAAAAATATGTTTATAAAATTATCCTTTATGTTTGCATTTGACTGAGAAAATATATGCAAGACTGATGTTCTGCTGAAAGCTGGGATATGTGTTTTTCTCTCTGACAGGAATTCCTACAAACCATAGTAAACCCACCAGTTTCTCCCTGAGGGTGGATAACGCAGTTCCTTTGGTGACCCAAGCCCATGCAATTCAGCCACTCCAGATTCGAGCAGGAATCCTTTCTCAGGTTGGCTTGCTTTCAAGTAAACATCTTATTATCAGTTAGCAAATACTTTTGCCCTGTCAATTTCTGTTGCAGCCGCTTTTCTGTTTTGTGCTGAGCTACAAGCAGCTAATGTAAATTCAGTTGTTCCCCATGTCATGAAATACTCTCTGCTTCTGGCAGACTTGGTCGAATCAGACCCAGCAAATACTGGTTCCTGCGTGGCAGCAAGTAGCACCGGTGGCAGCTCCTGCTACATCTCTGGCCTCTGATCCTGTGGCTGGCCCACAGAGGCTTGGAGACTGGGGGTAAGCCCACATATTTGTGTGCGACACCTTAATGGCTTTAACAAGATCTATGGATGCTGATGCAAATGAGTTGCAATATCAAACTTCCTTTACTTCTCTACAGGAAGATGATTACCCAGGGCACCCATTACAGTTCAGTGATACCGCAGCCTCTTCTAACACATCAGATAACCTTGTCTGCCCCTCAGCCAATTAGTGTGGGCATTGCACATGTTGTCTGGCCTCAGCTTGCAGCTACCAAGAGGAACAGACCCTGTCAAAACAGGTTGGTAGAATGTTTCTAACATTCAAAGATTTTGCTGTCATTGCTGTTTGGTAGACAGGGGAATAGCCTGTAATGGTGGCATGTTTGTTAGAGGCAGTTGTACTTAAACAGTCGTTTGGGAAAATTTTTCCTTTCTGCTCCGTATTTTCAATGTTGTTTTGATAATACAGACTAAGTGGAAAAATACTTGAAATAGTAAGAAGTTTTAACTCCTCTTAATTAGTATGTGTAAAGTTGTCTTCATAGCCTTTGGGAAGGTATAAGAATATACTGAAGTAGCTGTGATGAGATATTCCTAAGCCTGTGTGGATGAAGATATATCAGGTTTAGACAACTGAAAATAAAAAAGAGATACTATATGTCAGGGTTGCTGTATACCTTACAATCATCTTAAGAATAGTTTTTCTTTTACTGGTAGCCAAAAATCTTCAGCTGCTTGCTAAAGAAAATATGCCCCACTGCTATACAGAGTATTTGCAAAGGTGAGGGATGCTTAGTAAAGGGGAAAGCATGGGTAACAAAGGACAGCATCAGCAGTCGTGTGTTAAGATGGTAGCCTCTAGATGAAATCCTTGCTTTTGTTTTCAGGGAGAATCTCTGCAGGAAATTTGGCAGTTTTCAGGTCTGTTGCTACAGATTCACTGAATGTCAAATGGTGTGTTTTCTTCACAGGAGCAATGTGTTACATAATACCAATATCCAAAATTCAGCCTTTATAGCTCCAAAGATACTTAACCTGAAGGCTGTAAAGAGAATAAGTTGTATAGAAGCACAGGACAATCTTAACTCGGAAGGACAGGAAAGTAACTGTTGTGAAGCATCGGTCAGGCTGGATCCTGATTCACCACTTGCAACCAAACAGCGCCAGGCTATCTTCATTGCCAGCTCCCCCAGCCCAGCAGTCAGTGTGATCACCATCAGCAGTGACACAGATGACGATGACATAGGACGAACGCATTCACTGACAGAGTAAGAATTGACATGTACCTTTGTTAAGGTGCTCCTTAAATATAACTGTCTTAGCATAGGTACTGCATTTAATGACTCTGCACGCAAAAAAGACAGTGCACGTCCAATCAAATTTCGCTAAGAAGGTAACTCTGTATCAGTATATTACTTGAAAAAGAAAAATTCTTTCAGAAGTCTGCATCTTTAATCTGTGCATGTTAGGCATTTTCAAACCAGAATACTTTCAGGCCCAGCATGCTTTTTCATCTTAATACTGTCATACCCAATTTATTTGTTGAAGGTTAGTCTTATGGCTTTGTATAATCAATGGTGGCATTCTAGCAGTAGCATCCAGTAGATAATATTACGTATATATGAGTAAATAATACTTTTCTAGCATTGTGAAAAGGTGTGCATTTGGGTATAAAAGCAAATGCTGAGTGTGGTCCCCCAAAGGAGTTTTCTTTCACAAAGTTATCAAAGGAGCATGTATAATTTTCAATGACAGCTTAAAAGTTTAGTGTTTGTTTGACTTTATTTTTACTTGTAATGATTCTGAACTGGAGGAACATGTATTTTAAACCTAAACTTTGTCAAATGTTTCAGAGCACTGAACTTGCTCTGAAGCAAGTTGTAAAAGCTTTAATTTTTTTGTTTTAGTATTGGTTCAGTGAAAAATTTGTTCATTTGGTAGGTTTCAAAAAATGCATGTTTAGCCTGGAATTTCCAAAGAACACTAAAAAGGTTTAAAATCTGTTTTGGATGTAAAAGACAAAAGGAATTGGATATTAATTTATGTTTCAGGGATCTTTTCTACTAGTTGGCCCCTTTTTATTCCATAATTACACCTAAGTCAATGGCATCAGAAAGAACAAATGAGAAGTGGGATGCGTGCTCACTTTCTTTTTGTGTGGTAGATGTAAAGGCAGCCTTGACTGCGAAGCCTGTCAGAACACCCTCAACATTGACCGCGTGTGTTCTCTCAGCAGTCCTGACAGCACTCTGAGTACGAGCTCCTCCGAGCAGTCTAGTCCATCTCCTTGCAAGAGATCCAACAGGTAAAACATTACGCCCCTTTCAATAAACAAGGTCCCAATATAAAGCAGACTCAGCTTATACTAAAAGTAGAAAAAAAAAAAAAGCAAGAGCTTTTTGTTACATTGCCATCTGGTGAGGCTGAATGATGTATTTAAAAATTTATTGGCCTACAGTTGAAGAGAGTAGACTGTGCTTGTATTGTTCGTAACAGATCTGTCTTGCTACATTAGAACTTTTCAGAATACTGAATGAATGATGTTTATACAGAAAACATAAACATCTTGCATGCAGCTTCCTTCAGAACAAAAATCTTCTATGGTTGCAAAATTAAGTAAGCCAAAGTGGGATGGTGACAAATTTGAAGTTACCAGAACATCTTTAATTTTTGCACCCTCTTGTTGTCCCATTGTGTATCTTGTAATCTTTAATGACATTGATGCCTTTTTTCTTCTACCAGCCATAAGCATCACTTATGTGAACACTGCTCATATGAGCAGCTTTAAAATATCTTTGATGTCTAGCTTAAGCCTTCATTTTTGCACATTATTCAAAATTCACTCTTAGAGAAACATCCAATGTGAATCTGAACTATTTTATGGCATTTTTTTCTACAGTACCTGAGACCTTGACACTAAAGCATCTGTCTGTGTGATACTCTTAACCTGTGACTCAGTCAGAAGTTGCTTCTGACTTGGCACGTTCTGGCACCTGCAGATGGGTTTCCGTCTTACTTTAGTCCCTGCCCTTCTGGTGCTAGTATGCTGAAATTTTAATTGTAGCTACTTGTGGTACTTTTACAAATCAGATTCCTACGTATGAGTTTGCGGACCAAGAAATTTTTGATATCTCTAGTTGCTGGTATTGACAAAAGGTTTGGTTTAATATGGTTTACCCAATATCGAATAGAAATACTGTGAGCTAGAGATACAATTAATTTTCTTCAAGCAACCTGTAGGTGCCATAAACACGACCAGTTCTTTCATTTTTATTCTTCAGTTCACTTCCTATTTTCTGTAGAATAGCTTACTGTGTAGAAGAGAGTGATTCAAACTTGGAGCAGTTTGATTTTGCAAAATGAGTAAGATTGGCACCTTAATGGAAAACCAGTTTATTTAACTGAAGATTTTTATCACAGCATGTGTTGGTGAGGGAGTGGAACTGCTAGTCTGTACAGGCAGTTTTATATGTTTGAAATTTTGGACAGCCTGACTTAATGATGCTTTTAATGGATAATTTACGTATAGCAATGATTCTGTTTATATAAACACAGTCTTCTCCCCTCAGAAGAAAAACAAACAAACAACTTGTGCATGAACCACTTTGGAATCCGTCTGATGTTTTGTAAAGCCTGAAATCTTGGGTGAACAAATCTCTGCAGTATTGGACACTGAATACACTGGAAGGTGTAGTAGGTTGTTCTCTGTACTGTTGAGGGCTTGGAAGGTGTATGCAGAGGAGATAGCATGTATAGTCTGATGAGTGCTAGGAAAGGTTTTGTTTACTCAAGATGCAGCTTTGTGTTATGCTTTATCCAGTCACAGGTTTAGGGGTGGATTAGTTTTCTTTAAGGTTACTAAACTGATCCAACTCATCCAGCTAGCTCCAATAACAGAAGTATACTAATAAAGCATGTGGATAGATTTTTCATTTTGGCATGGTGGCTTGATGTAGAAGATAATCCCAAACAAATTTCTGTGATTTCTGGAACTTTGAAGATATTGAAATTAAAAGTTGCCAGAGTTTTCCAGGTGAACTAAACCAGGTATATTTCTCTGGTCCTATTTTCAAGCATTTGTCATTTCTGACTGTAAAACAAGAAAATAACTAGAAGCATTTGAAGAATTTCTGTTCAGATGGTTAAATTTTAACCAGGAATTTTGTTAGGATCTACACTTACTTATTCATCAACACACACTGTTCATGTTAGCTCCATTCTCTTGCTTTCTATGTAATCCATACCTGGCACAATCCCAGATGAGGACTAATTAATTTTCTTTGTTGTTGTTGTTAGAGATGCATCTGTGATGTACCCATTTACTTCTGTAATAATATATAAATGAGATTAATATATTTTCTGGAAGTATACCTCATTGTAGATTAGTTTTCTTTACCAGGTTGTTTACTACTTGTTGCCTAATAGGTGTTTGGTTCTGGTTCCACTGACTGAACTTTGGTTTCACTTCTGGCAGCTGGCATTTAACTTCTTCTCAGCCCTTTCTTCTTCTGATAAAAGCGTGGAGCTTCAGTAAATGTTAGCAAAGACTGTTATTATGAGTTGGTTTCTTCACCTGTTTGTCTTCCAGCTGCCTTGGTAAAAGCAGTGGTGGAGTTGAGTGAATTTGCATCACTTGACCAGGATGAATTCCAAAGACCACAAGTGCTGACATAGACACTGTGTAAATAGAGGGGGTTGTGTTTGTCTCTTTCAGCTAAACCTGTGACAAAGAATCTGTCAGTCATACCCGGCAGTGCTCTTTGGAGGAGCTTCAGAAAGATGTCATTTTTCAGTAGATACGGTCTAGCATGGCTGCTGGTGGTTGATCTGCAGATGAGAAGGAGCTGCCTTTCACCATGCAGATTGCTTCCTCAGCATGTTATCTCTCTTCCTGACTCTCAAGGGCCCCAGGGACAGCTTTTCACAGGCTTTGTGATGTGGCTGGTTTCTAGAAGGAAATTAGATCAGTATGTTCTCATTTGCTAGCGTAATAACCATCAGAAGACATAAAAAATTATGTTTTGATTCAGGAAGAAATGAAATTATCTTCTTCAACCTTTTATTTTTCCTAAAAACATAGAATTCAGTGGTTTATTTAAAAAATAAATTACAAAATGGGTACAAGTTGGGTTACACACCTAAATGTGTAGAAGTTATCTCCTTCCTATAACCCTTGGGTGGTATAGCTCAAATGTTGAACTGCCATCTGAATATCCATGCTTGTATAATTAAAATGTAACCTTTTTTATCCACCTTGCAGTAGCTTCATTTCTATACGTTTCCTGCAATAATTTCATAAAGTCATCTGTGTTATAAAAATGTGTTGTTTCAATGCAATACTTTGATTTCTGGACAGTATGTCAGATGACGAACAAGAGAGCGGATGTGATACGGTAGATGGTTCCCCAACTTCAGACTCTTCAGGACATGACAGCCCATTTGTGGAAAATGGCTTCATAGCTAATACCAACAAAAATAAAGATGCGAGAGCATCTGTTAAGCCTGAAAGCAAATCGTCTGTTTGCACAGTAGTGGTACCACCAATGAGACTTCAAAACAGGTTACACCTTGATGAACAGATGGTGAATACAGGTAAGTTAGTTCAGGTGTGTTTTTTTTCTTTCTAGACCAGTAGATAAGAATAGAAATTTGAACATTTATTCAATAGCCATATATGTGGAGATTTTGACATATTCATCTATCTGGTAATCTGTAATAAACACTTCTAAATTGTGTTGAGTTTTGACTTTAATTAGCATATTATTTTATTATTTCTCCCTGTATGCTGAAGCAAATGAAACTTTCTCTAACTTTTGTTAAAAAGCAATAGTGACAACAAAACCATAACATTGTTCATTTTATATCTTGGAAGATGCTCCGTGCCAGCCACTGAAAAAGGGTCGATCTGTCCTGGGAAGGATAAACCATTCTTCTATTGTAGGAAACCGTCAGCAAAAACTAGCACCAGCGTTCCATCAGCAACAAGTGAACTTCAGTCAGGTACATATACTTACTCACTTCTAAGAAGTACTTTTTCTGTCTTGAGGATCCAAACATGCTGAATGCTTACAATTTCAATTGCTGTCAGTGGCAACTGCAGGTTTTCAACAGCTTGATTCAGAAATGTTCAAATCTTGAAAAATGGATTTCAACTTACTGGGCAAGTCATAAGTATCTTTCACTTTTGGTCATTTTCTTAAAGCAGCTGACTTTATTTTTTAAAATGATAGAAAAGCTACACTGGGAAAATTAGCAATGCCTATATAAAATCAAAGCATGAGACAAAGTGAAAAATATTTTAATATTTTTTTCTCCTACATACAAATATCAAAATGCTGAATAGTGCACGTTTAAAAACTGCAGCTCTGTTCACTCTTGTTCTATTAGTAGTGTGCATGAGAATGCTTGTAGTTTGAGTATCCAGAGATAGGATAGAGCTTAGCTAACCTGACTGTTTCTTACCTATACTGCCAGGTAGTGAAGCTGTGGGGGGGGCGGGGAGGGAGAGAGAGGTTGTGATCGTAGTTCAATTCAACGTTGGAAGACAGCCAAATTAATTTTAAAACTACTTTTATCATTTCCCAACAACATAATAAACGTATCTGCTATGGCTGAGAACTGAAGTTGAAGTTTGAGCCCCTTTTAATGAATTAATTTTGAGCTGTAGCTGCACTGAGCTTTTGTTGAGGTATCTGGAGGTACATTTAATATAAGAGCAGTACCTGTTTGTCAAAGCCTTACAGAGTAACTGTGAATATGAAATTGTAAGTTAAATACTAAAAGCAAACATGCTATAGGGAGATAAGAGGATTTACCAATACTTGAATAGTTTAGACTGAAAGAAACATTTGGGTGGGTGACATGATCTCCCCTTTTGCGTGATAATGCAGAAGGATTGGTTTAATTAATTCTAAGCAAACCTTAATGTGATCAGCATAGTATTAATTTTTAATCTCTTCAATGACAGCAGCTCCTCAGCCTCTTGGCAGAAAGTGTAGAACGTTATTTTCATTACAGAAATTTATGCTGATCCTTCCTTCTTTGGTAGATGCCCTGTGTAGTTTGAAGTCTGCAGCATTTAAAGGGAGTAATTAATTTTTAGTCTTTCTCTTTGTAACTGTTACTGATTGTCACATCTTCCTGTGATCACAGCCCTAGACTTCTGTTTGCCTAGTTGTCTCAGATGTTTTCAATCCGTTTATTATTTTTTCTGCTCTCCTCTAAAATTTCTCTCCTATTTGTCCTCTTTGTGCCTCATTATGGTGCCCAAACTGAATGCAGCACTTCCAATTGATGCCAAGCCAGTGCTGAGTAGAGTGGAATAAGCACCTTGCTCATGTGATACATGGTATTTCTGTTAAAACAGCCCAGCATGGCATTTTATCTTTCTTTTTTCTTCTCCCTTTTTTTTTTTTTTTTGCAAGAGCATTACAATAACTTGTGTTCTGTTCACCATCTCTTATTGTCAGATTTCATCTGTGCTACTATCTAAATAGCTAATGAGTTTTATTTTTGTTTGTTTAAGCATTTAATTATTCCTGTCTCTATTTTTTTCTTGATTTTAAGTTAATTAGTTTTAGTGCATTCTTCAGTTTTTTCAAATTTTCTTTATACTTGGAAACATTAAGACCTGCTCATTTCTGTGTGTGGACAGGTTCAGCACTTTGGATCTGGGCCGCAGGAGTGGAACGGGAACTACGGTCATTGGAGGCAGCAGGCTTACGTCCCGGCCAGTGTTGCCGGACACGCGTTCTCCCTTCCTCAGGGAAGTCCGAACCACGCTGCTGTGCATGCTCACCTCTCTGGAGGTCCCCACCTTGGAGGACAGCCTACTCTTCTCCCATACCTGTCGCCAGCACCCCTTAGTACTGCTGCACCCATTGCCCACCTCCTTGCCTCGCCATGTACCTCAAGACCCTTGTTACAACACCCAACGTACAACATAACTCATCCCAGTGGTATAATACAACAGGTTCCAGTTGGCATAAATCCCCGTCTCTTACCTTCCCCAACCATTCATCAGACTCAGTACAAACCAGTTTTCCCACCGCATTCATACATTGCAGCATCACCTGCTTACACAGGATTTCCACTGAGTCCAACAAAACTCAGCCAGTATCCTTTTATGTGAGAACTCACATACAATCTGTTGAGGAAGCTCAATGATATGGAAGTTTGATTTAAGAAGAAACATGGTATTTATTAAATATTAGCCATGGCACAACAGGAAAATTATTTTTTTTTTTTAATCATGTAGACTTGGGTGCAATTTAAACAACTCTGAGCTTTAAAAAAACTCACTTTTAATGTGTTTTGCACATTTGGTATAACTTGTCTTTGGTCATGTTATCTTCTTATATAGTAACTTTAGACAGGTGACTTATGGGAGCAGAAACCTGGTTTTGCTCCTGCTATTTTTTATAAAATTGCCTTCTAACTAGTGCAAGACACGTCTACATTTGGGAAGCCATTCAGTGTACAGAACCAGAGCAACAGATGCACATGTGTCAGCAGTACAGTGTAGAAGTAACTTGTTTGTATTGCGTATCTTGGTGTTTAAATGTCGAGTCACTTATCTAAGAGTTGAGCTGTTTTTCACATTGCATGTGTCTTTTGCATGGGTGAAAAAAAAAAAAGCCTAAACATTGCTCTTAAATGTTGTTGTCCTAATAATCTCAGCTGCATTGTAAACTGTTCCCACACATAGTGCCTTAAATATTTGAGGTTGTTATTGTTATTACTTAACGTAGAAATGTTGAGGACTGCAGCACTTAAAAATTCAGATCTGCTGATTTTTTGGTAGCGTAATGCTCATTCTTTGGGTTTTGTGTGGTCTGATTTTAGTATTGGGTGTGTTTTCCTTACTAAGAAGGCAGCATGTTTTGCTGTAGCTGAATTTTGCTGTCTTTTTATCCCCCCCCGTCCCCAAATGATCTAGCTTCAAGACAAGCCTTTAGTAGTGCTTAAGAAAAGTTGATTCAGTAGCTATTGAGTAGTGACACACAACACAGTATTTCATACTGGTAAATGGAACTGCAATACAGCCCAAGTAGTTTATTTTACAAGTGTTTGTCTAATTGGATATAATAAATTATTTAGAGGTGCGGTAAGCATGACTGACTAGCTAAGGAAAGGAAAAGCCAAGTGCTCATTGATCCATGATGTGATTTCATCTTAGCTTGAGCAAACCATGCAGTATTTAATAACTAGTAGCAGAATATTTACTATTGAAGCTTGAAAAGATGTGAGTTCTTTGTGTGCAATCTTTCATTTATGCATGGGAGAAATTTTAGTCTTCTGACATGATGGTATTTGTTTTAGCCTGCTGCGGGTGTTTGCTTATTTAATACATTCCGTCAGGGACGTCACTTACATGCTTTTTGCATTACTTTTTTCCTTAGGAAGTGTGTCTTTTCAGGTTTTTTTTTTTTCTTTTTTTTTCTTTTTTTGTTTGTTTTGTTCAAATGAAGTTGCTTTTGCAGCACCAAAGACTTAATCATCCATTTCCTATAAAAGGTAGCTACTTTTTCATAGACCTCAAGTATCCTGTAGTGTAGAGATGGGATTTACAGAAGGTATTAAGCTGAGGCTGTGTTTTAGCTTATGGGCAAGTAATAAATTGTATCATTTATCTTGAATGTATCATAGATAAGCTGCTATATAATGATTGCCACTTCAGATAGCTGTGAAATTAGGTGATTAACTAGTTCTTTCTTAGCCTTCTAATTTCTGTACAAGTCTAATTACATGAAATAGAAGCTGGGTTTTGGGTTTTGTTTTTTATTTTACTTTGTTTTCATGTTTGAAGTGTCGTAACTACTATACTGTAAATGATGGAAGATGATTGCATATGTTTTTTTGGGGTGTGTTATTTGCATCAGTATTTTATCTCCATTAACTTTGAGCTCATCACTGCATATAAGTGGATGTATTGATGTAACTTAATTTTTTTATGTTTTCATATTGACATTGTGTAGACACTTCAGAAGCTGCATCTTGCAGGCTTGACTTAACTTTTTTTTAAACAAAATCTGGAATACAATCCTTGCGATGTTGACTGGAATAAGAGTGAAAAGCATTTGAGTTTAACTCTGTCAATAAGCTAATAACTGGTAATCTTTTTCTTTACTCCACTAATGCAAGCAGTGTTTTATTTAATGAATGTCTGAATGAAATAAATGTGCCTACATTTGATTTATTTTTTAAGTAATAACTAAAATACAACAGTATTAGATCATAAAAAAATAATAAAAATACCAGCAGTACATTTTTAATCACACTGAAAATCAAGAAGCCTAACTTTTCCCAAAAGTTTCAGTGTTTTTAGTAATCAAGTCTATGCATTTTGTACAAGTGTGTGTATATAAAGTATACATTAGCAACTAGGAGTATCCTGATGAATTTGAAATCTTATCAACACATACAGAAAGCCTAAACATAGGGAGTCAAGAAAATGCTCAAATTGGATGTCCACCTTACCACTTCAAACCTGTGCTGTGTGGTCCAGCAGATAGTTTTCTGTTCACTCCCTTGTGTTGGGAAGCGGTGTGATTTTGGTGCTCGCTCCATTGCAGGCAGTGGACACACCAAGAAGCACCAATGCAAATGGAGTAAATGAATTTTGTATTGTGATTACAAAAAAAAAAAAAAAAAAAGACTGCATTTTTTTTCGGGGGCCATGGGGATTTTCATTGGTCTGATGTATTTACTGTACGTTCTTTTTACTGTGCTTAAGGTTTTAAGCTAACGTGATTGTTAAATTGACACAATTATCTGTATATCACAACAGAATCCTAGTGTACGCAGGACAAAGTTGCTGTAAATGTGCCCCAAATTCCATCTGCTGCTCTTCTGAGGTATTGTCGTTTTAGAAATGTCTGTGTTTCAAAGAAGGAACTATTTGGGATCCCGTCACAGCTTAAATTCAGTGTAAGGGGGTGACTTCCCCCACCCTGCAGTACACTCTGAGAGCACGGACCCTTGCCACTCTGCAAGAGTCCGGGGCCTGTCTGCAGAACAGAAAACTGAAGCAGCTTTCAGGGTGAGGGCCTTTTCTGTGGAAAAAAGCCATCCTCTGGGAAGCAGTTCTATACCTTACCCTTCTAATGCCTTTTTTAAATAAAACACTGCATGACTCTGGAATTGCATATTACTTTAATTTGCAAGATTTATATGAATTTCTTGTGTTCGGTTTTTAACTTCAGGGTGTTTTATTGGTCAGATATGCTACTGTATTAACTTTTTTTTGTTTGTTTTAATTTTTAAAGTTTCTGTTTTTACTGCTAATTAACTCGGTTTGTGTTAAGTAAAAGTTAAATCACACACTGCAAGCTGTAGGAAGACTTGTTCTAGAAATACCCAGTGCTAGAGACTTGATTAATAAGTTTGAACTGTTACTGTTTAACAATTTGTAGACTTGTGGCTTTTTTTTGCTTTGGGTTTCTATGCTACACTAGTTTGCCATGTAGCAATTGCACTGTGCAATATTACAATATGAGGACTGGGAAAATTTTTTATGGATGTAATGTCTCTTACAGTTTGCGATAGTATTTCTTTCTAGTTCTCAGTGATTTAAATGTGACCAAGCCTTCTGTACTTTGTCACAAAAAGCGGGTTTTCCAGGTGACTATTTTGGTGAGTGTCAAAATAAGAATTTATGGTGTATTACTGTCAAGATTCACTTTGAATTAAAATATATATTGCAGCAGATGACTTTTGGTGGCTTTCATTCTTTGCTGTGTCACGTCATTCTTTGCTGGATTAAGGTAAAAGTAATGAAAAGTTGCAGGGAGGGCTCTCAAAATCTGATCTAATCATCTGACTGAGCTGCTCTTCTTTCAGAAAGCTTAAATTTTATTAACTTTCAAGGCTTGATTAGGAGGAGCTTGGTATTCTGCCTACAGCATAGACAAACCTTGAAGGTTCTTTGTCCTGGATGTCCCACTTTTATAACCCTTAGAGAAAGGTGGTCTGGCGCAGATACCAGCAGACACATCACTGCTGCCAAAGGTCATACCAACCCTGTGGGAACTGCTGCGTGGCCAGCAGGAAGGTGCCCCACTGCCACAGATGGTCCTGGGCAGTGGGTGTCTCCTCATGGCCTGGTATGGATCAGATGTCTGTGGAAGGCATGTTTGCTGGTGCAACGTTCCTGGCCAAACGTGCTTGTTCTGCCATGGGTTTACAGTGCTTACTGAAACCAAGTGGTTTGGAAGCTGTCATGGAGCAGGCTGTTGGATACGCATGTTTCTGACATAGCGTGGTTTCTGTGCTTCACATCGTATATGAGGTGCTGTCATAAATGAAATGTAAAATGAAATCACTGTGGAATGTACTTTTGATATGTGAATACTTCAGAATTGGCAAAAAACTTTACTTTGCTAAATACAAGGTGCTGCAGACGTTGATCTTTCGCAGCTGCTTGCTCAGCAATGCAGGTTGGTCATGCTGTCTGCAGAGCTTTTCCTGAAGCACTGGACCTTAGGCTGCATGAAAACACATCTGTCCACATTCTACAGACACCTCTGTTCTTATGGGAGCCGCTTCATTTTCGTTTTTCTCAGTCTCATGTATCATTGGCTTTTAAATGCATGTTGATGTTGATATCTGTATCCCACATTTCCCCTAGCAAACAGGCCATTGCAAAGTACACTTGATATACTTTACACTCTGGCTTTGGTGAGGGAATATGTTGCCTGTGAAGTCCCTTCTGTTCTCCCTGTCTGTTAGTAATAATGTCTGAATGTCTCCTATGCTCTTTCCCATCCTGTGTAAGAATAGGACTAAACCAGACAATTGTAGGTAATCTTGTCTCAGCTGCCTTTAGGATGACTAACACTGGTTTAAACTTTGGTCAATATTTTTCCTGTCATGAAATGTGAAAGACAAATTTATACTGTAGTTATGATAGCAGATTCATTCAAGGAAAAGCTTTTGGAGTCAGTGGGGCTGTCACATGCTGCATATCTGCAGCAGGACAAATGGGTTCAGGATGATGCTCTGTTTTCTCAATGAATCAGCTTAGGCTTTCAGCTGGAGAGATGACCAGTCTCTGGGAGGCAGAAGAAGCTGCTGTTTGGTGTCCCTCACAAAGCAGCCCAGTTCTGACAATCACAGTTACTCACGTTAATCGCCACAACTCATGTGCTGTGGCTCAGCTCCTGCCATGAATTGAGGCAGCGTGAGTCAAGGATTTGGTGGGACTGTGCAATACTTCTGCTCCATGCTTTGAGAGCTCTAACTTCCTCATAGAGAAGTTAGATATATAATGTTCGGTGTGCATGTCTTGCGTGGCGCAAAGCTCTGGGCAGCACCAGAGAAATGCTGTAGCCCTTCCTACCTCTTCCCACACGGAATGACACAGTGACTGAAATGACTGCAGGAAAGTGCATGAAATCATGGATAAGGTTTGGTGGTATTCAGTGTTAATGATAACTTCCTACCTTTTACCTGTAAGAAGGTTCATTTTATCTCGGGAGGAGTGGGTACATGCTCTAAGCAGATTTGTATAACTTTAGCTGACCCTGTCTTGGGGACCAGCACTGAATATTCTTTGTTAGAACGATGAAACTTCATTTTGAGAGGCTGAAATACACATCTGAATGCATTCTTGTCCTTAAATCCTGAAGTAGCAGGTTAGAAGCATCTGCACCCTGTTGCTAGAAGTGCCTGGAGCCTGCACTCTGTTCTGTGCTTCTATCTGTGCTTATAAACTTGGCCTGTTTATTCATCAAAATAAGAAATGCTGACTGTGTCAGACCATGGCCTACTGCTGCTTCAACCAGGTTAGAAAAGACCTTTAAGATCATCAAGTCTAACCATTCCGCATCACTGCCACGTCTACCACTAAACCATGTCACTAAGGCCCTCGTCTACACGGGTTTTGAACACTTCCAGGGATGGTGATTAGATGCTGCATTGCCACTTCTAGTCCCTCCTCATCTATGTGTGAGACTCATTCATGTGTTCCACCATACAGACAAGACTCGGAATGGTTGTGGCAGCTGACCTGCGGGCAGTGTCGGATCTCGGTTTTTACTCACCATTTCCACCAAGGCCCCACGGACCGAGGTTTTGCCGAGGTGCGAGTGGCTCCGGAGCGGGCCCCTTCAGCCCCGCAGCGTGCGGAAAACGCAGCGTCCAGGACTGGAGTCTGGCTCCGGAAGGAGCAGAGCCACAGCCCCGGGCCCTCTGAGGGCTCGCCCGGAGCCGGCAGCGGCCCCTAGAGGATAAAA
>JANHGB010014328.1:0-21515 GCA_026283785.1 Coracopsis vasa | reverse complement strand
AAGGTTTAAATCACAAGTGGAAAAAAATGAGTTTGCAAAGTGAGGCTAGTTCTGTGATTGACTCTCCCAAATCCCCCCCTGCACTGTGGTTATGGGAGCAGTAATATTGTCTTTAGGCATTATGTCACCTGCTTTTTCTGCATGTATTAGAAAGAGAGATTTTGCTAATTGACATAGATTAATTAGACCAGACTGTACTGGATCATAACATTGAGGATGCAGTTTAGTTTAGACACCTGAATATCCACTGTTGTTCACCCTTCACTTCAGGTTTTTTGTTTTCATTGTTTTTCTTCTTCTAAAGGTATCAGAGAGATCAGAAAGAGGAGAACACTGAAGGATAATTTGGTATTTCACTCACAGGGATCTGGACAATGTGAAGATGACTAATGCAGCTATTTCAGATATAAGAAAACTCATCCAGCAGACAGAGAGCAAGTGTGCTCTTGATTCTTTCTAACAGGGCTTAGCGGATGCATAGATCATTGAGTTGTTTGATTTCAAACATATCTTTTCAAGAGCTGTGAGAGAACAAGGCCAAATCCTTGGATGATGAACAGAACTCTTACATGGATGAGTTTCTCTGCGGTGCTCTGTAAATGACAAATGAGTCACATCATTTTGGCTAATTGATCTTGTCTTGTGTATTTGTTTATTAACATGAAACCACTTACTGCTGTTCCCATTTTGCGTTTATATAGAAATGAAGGTTGCAAGTAGTGAGCAGGCAGGTTTCTGTTGTGCTGTAATGGTAGGGACTAACCAGGCATTTTCAGGTGGTTTTGTGCTCATGCAATGAAAGCAGAGATCTTTTATTTATTTTTTTTTTTGATGGAAAGCTAAATTGTGACTTGTTCCTAGCAGTCACTGCTTGAGGTTACCAGAGAAAGTAAAGCTGTGGACATGTTAGTTTTTCCAAGCTTTTGGACTAGGCTTAGTGCCACTTCCTTCAGGCATCGTAAGTACAGCACAGCACCTAACTTATGAGCTGGTTGTTGTAAACTCTTTTTTCAATTTCTAACTTCTGACACCTAGGAATGCATTTTTTCCTGAATTAAAATTGGTGCATCTATCTATCTCCACTGGCCAAGAGGATGTCTAACTGCACCTTCCTCATCGGCTCTGGACCATGTGTACCTCTGGGCTTTCAGGCTGCTTACGGACAGCAGATGAGACACATGCTGTTGCTGTGGCACACCATGTACTACACTCCTGGGAACTGTGGGTATAGAGGTCCATTCCGTACTTCTGGGGTGACACAGCCCGCCTGGAGGTTTAGGTGTATGAGTGCACAGCTCTCTTCTGTGTGACTTAGGAAACCTGTATCTGCCAGATAGGTGCCCAAGGTTAGGCATGGTGATTCTGTTTTTCTGTCTCTATCCAGAGACTTGTCAATAGTGCACAAGTATCTATTGTAAAGCAAAGACACAAGATAGGAAGACATGCTAAGTGGGAAAAAAAAATTGGAATCCTCTTACCTTGCATGCTCTTCGGTGGGACTGTGTTGCGCTTGACAAGCATCATAAGGACCTGCCCAACAGGTTGTTAGAAAAGCAAGGAGTAATAAATCGTAGTTTTGCAGTTTTGAATGTTTTTCTCCCTCCTCCCTTAAAGAGGAAAAATGAGCCAAAGCCGTGTGAAGAATTTATCATCCAATTCCAAAATCAAGACACAGCAAACAAAACTTTCTGCAATAAAAAGGAAGCATGACAATCCTCTCTGTATCTACTTTCGCTTTTGATTCTTCCTTTTAAATGACTGATATACTTCAAAGCTTCCAGAACTACTTTTGTTTTGTTTCATTTCCTGGGTAGCTTCAGAGTAGAACTAAGGGAACTAAATCTTTTAGAAAATATAATTGCTTTTCATGATGGGACATCTGTGACTAAAGAGGTTTTAACACCTTCACAACATGTATCTTTCCCAGTACATGATATGTTTAAAAAAATGTCCACTAGACAAAAGTAAAATTAAAACTGAGGTGTTCAGTGATAACTGTACTCCTGTGTGGAGCTCAAGAAGCAGACATAAGCAATTATATTTAACCACAGAAGAAGAATTAATCTCAGTACATTCAAACATACGTTGACAGCTGAATTAGCTATCTGGAAAAGAAGTTGAGATCAGGCTTTTTTCATGAATTTTTTGACTTTTCTCACCAATTAGTAAGTCCAGAGACTTAAAGCATTCCTGTAGGTTTTGAAGCTAACTGAATTAAAAGGAGGTGAACAGTTTGCAAAGAATAAGCAGTACATGCTCATTTTCAAATTCTTTTTTCTTCCATAGATTATGGAAAAATGAAGAAGTAAAATGGACTCTGATGCCAGGTTTATAATAAGCCCAGAGAAGAATGTAATGGCAGGGAAGCCCAAATATGTCCTGGCTTAATGTGAAATACTGTAACCTCTGCTCAGTTGGGCTGGTTTGTAACTAGAAAAGGCCTAGAAAGCATTCAAAGTAGGTACATGTTAACTGCCATGGTATTGCTGTAGCCTTTGGATGGGATCATGCAGCATAAACCAGTATTCAACATGAAAGGAAATAGCACAAAAATCTGAAAGAGAAGTCAGAAAGACTCAGTTTGAGCAGTTAAAAATTTTAAGCAAGATTAACATTGAATTAGTATGAACAAATGTGTCGTGTTGCTGATGTAGGCTGTAAGAAATGTTTTCCCATTGCTGTTCCTACCTGAATGCAGCTGTGCTCATTGCCAAGCCCCAAGTCAGTTTAAACACAGGCTCTTTGACACTAATCTTGATTCCTCTATCATGAAAATGGCTGAAGATATTTAACTGGAAAAGTCCAGAGGTATTATTTTCATCTCAGTACATGGCGTCACAGGTAACTTTCAACGCTAAATACATTTAAACAGCCTGAGGGGCGGAGTACAACAGCAGGCAACTGTAGTCCATAGCTGATGGTGCTCTGAGTGACACTCACTAACAACTGAAGGATGTACAAAGCCTTTGGTGAAAAACCTGAGCGATACATAGCATTTTTGCAGGGATACATTACCCATGCTACCTTGATGGCCTACATTATAACTGGATAGACTGCTTACATGAATCTTCTTTCACCAGTTTTCAGTGGTTACTTTGATGGAGAATCCTGCCAAGTAGTTTCCATCCTGACTCAATATTGGGTTTAGCAACAGGAGTAATTTTACTGTTTAAAATATTAAAGAAGTCTTCAAATATTAAACATCTAACCTTTTCTTTTTGTTGTTAAATTTGTCTTGGAAGCACCTAGAAGCCATGGTGCAAGCTGTACGTGTGGAACAGGTATCACCACTGTGACTGTGCTCTGTGGAACGCGCGCAGGAGCAAAGCATGCCTCCTCCCCACCCCCTTGCCTCTTACAGCCTCAAGATCTGCACAAAACAAAGAGCTTTCTTTTCAGAATAGGTGAGTTTGCTATTGATCTTTTGGGAAACAAATCTATGCGAATGAGCCTAAAGCGCCAGGCTGATCAAAAGAATAATAGGTTGATGTTGAGGGTTTCTTTTTCCCTCTTTCTGGTTTTTTTTTTCTGCAGTTAACTAATGTGATTCATTAAAACTGAAAGGTAGGTAAGTGACAAAATCTAGTTTCAGTGATAACTTTTATGGGACAAATGCTACCCCTGTTTGTCCCCTGTGCTGAAAACAAAGGAACAAAGAAAACAGCATTGCGAAACAATTGCTAAAAAGAGCTAAGGGTGTTCAGAGGTGAGGTGTCCTCACCTCCCTCCGTCCCCTTAGCATTGCCCGTGCAGATGTGCCACTGCAATCATTATCACCAGTGAACTGCATAAGCAGCTGGTCATTTTCTTTCCAGCAAGTGATGGAAATGAATGTGTGATGAGTGCTTGCAAAGCTAGCTATGGAAATCACGTGTTTTTTCTGAGCCCAGATGCAGACCCTGGTTTCTGTTGCTGCAGTGCAGTGGTGGTACAGTATGGAAATGCCCCAAAGCTTTGTTTTCCGAATGCTACTGGGCCACTGAGCACTTCTGCTCAGTTCTGCTGTACTTGGTGTCAAATCCATCCTCTGAAATGGGATAAGAAAGTAAACATTCAGTTCCAAGTCTCTGTATTTCTAAGGGGAAATGACACTTCATAAATACTCAACTATGTCATTCTCAACAACCAGTTTTCTATATTTGATTCATTTCTCAAATCTACTTACTCAGTTCAGAAGACTGAAATGTTAATCTAACAAGTTCTGCAGTTTTATAAGCAGCATGTAGCTGTTCATTTAATCTAACAGTTGCATTTAAATGACCCTACAGCTTTAGGGCATTGAGGCAACCATTATTTCATTACAACACTTCTATACAATAATAAATAATTCTATGTGTGATAACTCTTGAAAGGAAATAATGTGCATATGGTATGGCTAGTATCAACTACTGAAAGAATGTGTGCTGTAATGAAAATTTGTCTATGAGCACCACAGGAAACCTCTACTCCCAGAGGCCAGATATCAACTGTGCAGTAAAGCTGAGCTGTTCCTAACAACAGTTTACTATATTCCTCATCTGTGGAGACCAGACTTTTGACCTCTGCACTGGGACTGCCAGCAAAAAATTCTAGTTAATAATATTGGTAGATTTTAGCATTTGCAATTTTGGAGCCAGCTAAGACATTCAGTGCACCACTGAGCAGTTGTGCAGTTGTTAATCAGCCAAAGTCAATTAGTGCTCTTGCTATGGATTTGTTCAGTGTATGACAACACTGGATGGCTCTATGGCATTAGAAAGGAGCTGAAAAATGGGAAAGAAACATTTATAGAAATTCTCTGGTTCTGTGCTTCAAATTCAAGCCATTTCTGCAAATTTTCACCAGAGTTTGTAAACTGAAAGTTTTAACCAGTCCCAATCAGCCATTTCATGTAGCCTTACAAAACTACTGGCCAAAAGCACAGGGCAGTTCACACTCAGAAGTCACCTTTAATTTTTCACTCAGGGTAACCTGTTGGGTGAGGGATTGCCCAATAGATGAGCAGGGAACTACCATGGTGCTTGCTAAACACATTTGACTCAGCACGCTTTTGATCTGGTCATCTGTTATCACTGGGCACAGACTAGTCCTGAGTGCTACTAGGGAACATGAAGAGACTCCAGTATACAAATAATGGGCAATAAGGGCAAAAATGCCTCCTCTTTGGGAAAACAAAATGCTGTGCAGGGAAGTGTGGGGTAACCTCGTCTGAGCTTTTAGCTGGCCTTCCTGGAGCCCAAGGCTGGACTAGAGACCTCCTGAGGTCTCATTCAGCCTCAGTTATCCTACACTACTAAGAAGGTGGGAGGAGAAAGACAAGACGAGACACAAGACAAGACTTTTGACCTTGATCCAAGACTTTCAACTTTGAAATGCAATGAAAGTCTATTGTTAATGGACTTTGGAATAATGAAGATGGTAAAGCAGGTCAGCATTGAGGCAAGGTACTTACATTGCATCATCTCTCTTTGCTTTTCCTGTCTGTGTTGCCTACAAAACACATTTAGTCATGGCTCATCAGAGAAGCCCAGCTTGAGTCTGGTGCAGACCAACACTATCCCATTTTCTGTATGTGCTCCCCATCTGCACCTGTCTGATCTTGTCTTGTGCTTGACTTTTTGAAACTCTAAGAAGAAACATTGTTTTGAAGCTTAAAATACAAGTAGTTGTGTTTCTTCATCTCAACTCTCCCATTCCAGAGCAGCACACAACTCAAATCAATTAACTTAATCCCTTCATATTTTTAAGAAATGAGCTTTCATGTTTATAAAAGTTGAAATTTTGGTTTAAAAGTTTAATCTTCTTTTAAAGTTCATCCATTTATCTCAGGAGATGTATTCCACAGAGCACTGAATATATGCATGTACACGGACAATGGTGATTCATTAACTGGATGAAGCATGGGGACTTTTGTTTGTTTTGTTGACACTTCCTTTCATATGGAAAATCCAGTGCCAAGTTTTCATCTATTCATGTTGTGTCACCTCTTGTAAAAGTCAATATGTCACTATTTTCTGTATGTCAGCTGAGACTGATGGGAGTGCTGACTTTAAAGACAGGTCAGAAAGGCATAGGGAAAAAAAAGCAACAACCTTTGCTAAAGCAGAGTGATGCTAAATGTCACAGAACAAAGATTTAGATGCAATTTAGAGAGCTGACATGCAAAAAGTGTACACTGTGGAGTTCAAAGTCTTGGTTAAAATGTAACAAAGTCTGTGATATTATACCCAAATACCTTATTATTTCCTCATTCTCTCCTACAAAGCTCCAATATACCTTTTAAGGGACTGAGATCTCTTATAGCAGTACTGCAAGTCTGCACCATCTGGTGCAATACGCAGTGGAATTTTGCAGGCCATTGTTCAGCCTTCCCCATCAGATGGAAGTGTATCTACTCATATCCATCTCAGGATATTCCTTTTATATTAGCCCATTACCCCTGAACAGATTCAGACTAAAAGTTTGGCTTAAAGCTTCTTTAGGCTACCCAGACCATCTTTAGAGCAGGCTAAGGAGGGAGCAGAGGCACTGACTGGTAGTGCTTCAGATCTGGGAATTCTGTGCTGGCATCGATCCCATTTCCATTCACTGTCTCCTATTTTTTCAAATTCATGCATTATCATAATGGTGCAAAGCACTACAGAAATCTATACTGTGGCTTGCCTTAACATGCAAAGTTTAGTCTGAGAGCTGAGCTGAAAGAGTCTTATTCATACAAGTAATTGTCATCACAAAGACCTATACTCCCTGCAGTGAATGGGATGGAGGAATTAGGATGCAGATATCTCTGCCTGACACTCTCTAGAGGTCACTATTTTGGGTTGATGAATTGTGAACCAGGGTATCTGCCTGTGTACAGTTTAAGACCTGATTTTTGTCTGTTCTTTCCTGTGACCTCAATTGTTATGCCCATATTGTTACTTCAGTGCTGGAAATCAAAGGCAAGCACAGGCTAAAAATACTGTGAGAAAAAAAAAGAGAAAAAGAAAAAAAAGAGCTTTAATAACCTTTGCATTTCAAAGAATCTGTCACATCATTCGAAGAGCCACACATTTTTAAAGATAATGCCACCTATACCAGAGACACTATTTTATTCATACCAGAAATTATTGATTTTTTGACTGAATTGAATGAAAATACATGTGAACTAGATACTCTCCAGTCCAGTAATGTGCTGTCGAATTCTTCAGTTCTAGGTCACTTGATTTTATTTATGTATGTACATATGAACATATACATAAAATGTATACAGCCAAGCCTAGAAATGACAGAGAAGCACTGCCACCTTGGTGTTCAGTGCCCAGTGTGAAATGAGTTCTCTGCTTTCCTCTGTGCTTGATAGAGACCTGTTCCCATCACAAGTGTCATGAACTGACAGCATCTCTGCAGAGAGGCTTGCAGGTCAAGGACATGCTGGAGCCTCTTGCATCTCTCAGATGCTCCTCCTCTGGTCTGACTCACATGGAGGTGACAAAGCTAGACTTCCTCCAGGAAACACACAAGTGGAAATCTTTATTGCAGGCACCAAGGGAGCTGGAGCAGCTTTCTGGACTGGTATGTCCACATTTCTCACACTGAGGTATGTGACAGATTTCCTTCACTAACCAATATCTAGGGCATCTGTTTCTCTGAGTACTCAGAACTTTTCTCAGATTTACACACAGGTCTTTGTGCTCATAGAAAAAGTGTCATTATTTCAGAAAGGTTTCCTGGATATTAATGTATGATTTTATGTGATCTTATTTATAGGAAGATGAAATGAAACGAAAGCAATATTCTGTCATTTCTAGTTCCATGCTGCACCTCTTTTGGAAAGTATGAAAATCAAGTAAATCTGCCAAGACCATTTAAAACTAAAAGATTCTACTTTTAGCTGCTTCTGATATTCCAAACTACTCCTGGGGAATTTTGAGGGTCTTATACCCAAGAACTTTGTTCAGTACAACAGTTTGAATAATTGTGAGTGACAGCCAATTATATAAACTATTGTACTGTGTAGCCCCACCTTCCCTTTAATGGTTCAGGAAAGAATATATGTATCATATTAACATAAATTTAATTTACTGCCTCATATAAAATGCAAATCAATAAGGCTAAACTTCAAGTAGCATTCATTTAGTTTTTCATGCAGGGCAAGGATTCTTACCAAGGATAAGTGATAAACAAATCAACATAAATCTACAAGTAATTTGAGCTCATCTATGAAGATGATAGAGAACGATCCTTTTAATTATCCCCTTTAGAGGTCCAGCCAATGCTAGTTTAGGAATTCTAAATTGCTTATTTGCTATGTGCTAGTTTTCTCATATGTGATGTGATGCAGCCCCCTCAAATTCTTTGCTAGAAACCCTTATTTAAACAAGTTTCAAGTTCAGCTTTTCAGCAATGCCAGTGAACACTAACCAAGGGTGTGAATTTCCAAAGTATTTTCAAACCAAGACCAACTTATAGCTTCTGCTTTAAGGCTGACTGTTAACTCATCAGTGGATGACCAATTTACATCCTTGGAATAATTAACCCAACAGCGGTTATCATGGCTGTGGATGTCAGCAGCCAGAACCATATCAACACCTCAGAAGTTTTCAGCCTTCACCACTCAAACCATCCCTGCAAAATGCTGCTCCCCTGTACACAAAAGCTCCCCTCAAAACCTTGTTTTCTGGCAAGTCTGGGAAAATAAACAGGCTTTGAAGTATGCCCTGAAAGTCTTTCCAAACTCTAAGTCAAGTGTGACTTTCTACAACATGACAAGAGTTTAACATGATTCCTATGTTTATATATATAGATATATTTTAAGTCAGAGTTCTTTATTTATCATAGGATTTGAGAAACAAAAGTCTCCTGCCTTTGATTGCCTGGGATAAAGCATTTTACAGATGCCTCTAAAGAGTTCTAAGGGTTGTTTAAAGTAATCTGCTTTTTTAAAGATGGAAGTTGAAGGGAAATAATTTCAAAGAACCTCAGACGAGAGAAACTGAAGTTGGCATATCTTCTCATTTGTATATTCTTTAGCTTTTATTTGAAAGAAGAAAAAGTCATCTTGTTTTGTATAGACAGAAGAACTGAGATGGGAATTGCCAAAAAATTAAATAAACTCTGAAGGAATGATCACTTATTCTATCGCATGCTGAAATAAAGGGAATATTGCCTGTGTTTCATTTCCAGGACTGGACCTGGATGTAGATAACACAAATGGAATTGTAAGCAGGGGTTAAAGGCAGAGGTTAATGGTTAAACCTTTTCAACCTCATAAACTCTTTATTGAGGATGCTGTTCAAGGCAAGGCACTTGAATAAAATCACCTGAGGAGACTTCAGCAAGACTGAAATGTTTATAAAAGATGGTGGAAAAGTGTTCTTTCACTCATTTTCTTACCAGTTTTAACTATATATTACCATATATGTTCAAAGTACTGTTCTGTCATTATTTGCCTTTTTTTTGAAGGTGATGGAAATGCTTAATAATGTCTAGGAGATTTTCTAGAATTGGAGGATAATTTCTAGTTGCAACTTGCTTTCTTAATGTACAAATAACATTTCTGCAACACAAAAAGTCAGAAAGAACACTTTGCAATCCCCTTCACCAGGAATCACTCAGCCTTTGAAACAGACACTTTGGGAGTGTGCTGCTTCTCTTCAGACCTCCATTTAGAAACAAACACTGATAAAAAGGCTACACTTCTATTGAAAATTGCTTATTTATTCATCCACTGAAAAACATAACCTGCAACAGCCGCAAGAGACTTTGTAAACAGTAGGCAAGAGATCTCTCTGGTCATTTCTGCCTAGAACATCATCTTAGATTTTTGTATCATATTGGATACACAAAAATGGAAAAAGGTTTAATTAATTAAAATAAATGGATTGATAGCCTTTGATTTGCTATGGGCATGCTTATGCTTCCCTGGTCTGTACCATCTCCTGAACTGCTCACAGCAATAGGACAAAGTAATTTCAAACAGGTTGAAATGATTATATAATCTAATTTAGAATACAGTTGCATCATGGGAAAGCAGAGTATCAGCCAAAATGGTGTGTCAGCTTTATTCAGGAGAAAGGAGAATTGTATAGATTATTTTTCCTTCATATCTAATATCTGCTGCTCACAGTAAGTGACTGTATTTTCTGCTTAGTCATAGTTAATTTTCTTTCTGGTTTTGACATATTTTCCTGATTCTCATGAAAATGTCCTGTTTTGTAATATCATCTGTAAAGGCAAGTTCTATTTTAAGGTAGTCTCTCAATTTCATTTGTTTGTGTCTTCACTTTTTTCCCAATGTATTTAAGGCTCAATGACTTAAGAATCCTCTCCAGAATGCTTAAATGAAAGCATTTGACAGCTCATTTTAATCGTTTTCAACCTAATCTTCTCCAGCCTGCATATAAGATCTGTGCCTTTCTGTGCCTCTTCTCTAACAGCCTGGATCAAGCCAGATCCTCTTCTGGATTTAAGTGGTTGAAAGGCAACAGTGGTATGAATGCCTTTGACAAACATGAAATAATTTATTATTGTGATCAAAATGGAAATATAAGAATGTTTCCAAAGATCATTAATGAGTTCACTGAGTTGTATCATCAGGACAATATCCAAAGAGCCTGTTTCTGCTTAGTGTCCTCATTGCTTACTGTCTTTCTGACTCCCATACTTAACATCTCGCCCTCTTGCATTTGATGTTTCATCAATATCATCAGAAACCTGATCTGGTTGCCATTGAAATGACTGCAAAACATTATTTGTTTTGACTAGAAGCATGACCAGGCTCAGATTTTTGTCTTTTAATTAACAAGAGGTTTTAAAGATGAGTTTTGTTATATCTGGCTTCATTTGATCTGCATACTGACCTTTTCAGGTGCACTCATGGCTGCATTTCAGAGCCTTGCTGATGCAGAGGACAGCCCTTTCCATGGGGGCAAAGGGAGCAAAGCAGCAGAAGAATGAAACAGCCAGCTCTGAAGATGTCCCAAGAAGAACAAAGGATACAACTAATTAGATTATCTTATTGCAGTGTTTAATCTTTTCAATGAATTAAGATCTGTTTTCCGTCTCCCTTCCCTGGTGGCTTCTCTGAGCTATATAACATCAGTGTATTCTTTGTAGATGTTGTTCCCAAGAATGAATAAAACCCTTGTGAAAATGCCTGTCTGACTTTGTTAATCCACTTTTGCAGATTAATGTCTAAACTGAACTGTACTATCTGTCCACCAAGCATACCTAGCATTCTCTCTGCTGTTTTTCATACACCTTCATATAATCACTGGTCCCAAAGAAAGAATTAGTCTGTCATTTTGTAACATTAATTAATTTTTTAAAAATCCCTTTCAAATAAATCTTTGAACTTAAGACAAATGTTATAAATAAGGGATTTAATTAACAATGTCGTTTCAGTGTTCATTTCCTTTTAGGCTAGGTTTGGTCTCTATGCTTTCTAAAGTCTGTGGAGATTATTCAGTTTCTCTTGCAGTCTTCTCATCTCATCTATATAAAATATTTAAACTTTCAACATTCAACAACGATGAATAAGGTCAAGATTGGAGCTTACAGCAACTTAAGGAAAATTCATTCATTTCAGCTGGTGATGGCCTGAGAACACTGAAGTTACAAAATCAACATTATTCTGTTTCCTTTTAGGTGATATTGTTGCTGCTCCTTTATATTGAAATTTATCCTTTTTTATGTTATCATATTATAGACTTGCTGACTAAAAAATCTGAATCTTGCCTGGTCCATCTGCCTATAAAGTATTGTTCTTTAGGATGTTGGGTTTTTTTTTCTGAGATCTGAGTTTACAAGTGACCTCAGGTCTTCCGGTTCCTGAGCTGACCAGGGAATAGCAGCTGTGTCCTGTCTGTGAGCACCACGCAGGCTTCAGCAATGAAATTACTAAAAAGACTACTTACTATATAAAAGGAAGGGTTCAACAGCACGGGTCAGAGGAAGAATGGAAATATCCATCATAAGTGCTTCTCAAGTCCTAACCTTTTAAACATATTTTAATGTGCCAAAATCCAAAAGATTTCTACTGTCACCACTATTCCTTTCTAGTTTCACCCCTTTCTCTTTGAGACCATGAACTTCCATGAGACAGATATTCACGAACTGTAAGAACTGGTAATTCTCCGCTTGCGATTCTTGCATTCAGATGTATTGTAGTGGATGTTAATAATATATCTTTTAGTTACAGGATGCTAATTCAAGGTACATACTTTTCCAAGTACGTATGCAACTTAAGGAATTCATATGTTTGCTTTCCCCAATACTCCACACTGAGAATAATACACCCAGTCACCACCAGATGTTTCTGCCTCTTAAAAAGTATTAACTCATCAACGTTTTTAACTCTTGTGTTTCTTTGGCTAAGTACATGTTTTTTTGTATGGGTTTATAAGTTAATGATTTCTCTTTATTCAAAAATCTGTTCAAGGTATTGACAAAATTCCTTTTCTCTTTCTTAGTTTGAGTTAATTTCTCAATTCAGTTACCCTTTATACACATGTTTATTTATTCTCTTCATTTTTTTTTTTGTTAATGAATAAATCATTATTAAAACTGCTACATAAACAAAGCTGGAACAAAAGCGTTCAGTGATTTGAAGAAGATGGTCTCCTCTTTCCTCATCTCCCACACACTCCCATTTCTAATTCCCATGTTGCTCTATTCTTCACTTATCCTCAGGGGGATGAAGCCATTTTGGAGATGGAATCCCAACCCTTTCATACTACTTATGCAATGAACAGTCAGACATTGTTCCTCCTGCCCAGCAGTGAGTGAAACGGGTACAGGGCTTGGAAGAAAGTGGTGGAATAAAGTGACATCTCTTATGGTCCCAACAGTACCCTCAGCCTATGGTGCTGTTGTGCCTGGGCCAATGTAGAGGGCAGCATGAAACCTGCATTTCTGAAAACCCAATTCTAAATGGATTGTTAAAAACATTGTTAATTCTGTTGCAGATCTGAAAATATAATTGAGGTCGACAAAATCCCAGTGCATCCCTCAAGCCAGGCCATGGACATGGCAGTGTTAGGTCAATGGTTGGACTTGGTGATCTTAAGAGTCTTTTTCAACCTAAACGATTCCATGATTTTATATCTCTAATTCGAAATGGACTAATGGTTGTGCCTAACATGAATGAGTTTAATCTCTTTTCTTGCTTCTCTTTCCCCTCTTCCTTTCTCCTCTTGTCCTGTTTCAGTTATTCTAGTTCTTCATGAAATGCCTAAAAATAGATCATTATGCCACGATAAGGCTCCTCTGATTCTCCTTTTTATCACCTCAAAACTTTTTAATGATAAAACATATGTAGGTACTGACGGCTGTTCCTTTAGAAGAAGCCTTCATTATTACAGCTCTAAGGCAGAAACACATCATAGACTTTACATATAGTTTTAGTTTCTTGTTTGTTCTGCTTTACCTTCATCTCAAATTGGGAATGTAAAAATAGCAAATGTCTTCATTTTGTTTATGCTAATTTCATCATTATGTAGGGCAAACTTTTCCTGCTTTCATGGCTTCATTTTATAATTTATTTAACATTTTACTGTTTGATCTTTTTTGGTCAATAACAAAAGCAGCATTGGTCACAATCTATCTGTTCCTTACTGTATGCTATTTAATAATTGGCATTATGTAGCTTTACTGCAGTTGTTTCAGAAAATGTGTGATTGCCAACGTACATGTCAGAACACCACCACCAAAATGATGCAATGGGAAACTCCTGTAACGCATTTCCTGTTCTGGTGTGGTCTTTTCTCTCTCTCCACTCAAAGGATCACAGGGAAAAAAAAGAAAGAAATGTCTAAAAGTTTCCTTTTTTTCTTTTTTTTGTGGTAAACTTTGTTTCTCCCTGCCTGGCAGGAGGGAGAAGTGGCTAATGTCTCCCTGCTGAAAGCATTAACTGATTGCATTGTTGCTTGAGCACAGCAGCTGTCCTTATACATTTAGACTCCCAGTGACAACAAAATTAAGGCAGCCTTCCCTTCTGTCAGGCAATAAAATGATTTTCTCAACTTCTTTATTTCTTCTGAGAACTTCTTAGTGCCTGCCTTTCTATGACTGCAGTGAGATGCCACATTTGAACTGATCATAATGAAGGGGACCTCTTACTCAGTGTTTTCTGGAAAGGCAAAAGAAAAAACCAAAAATAACCCAGATTCCAGTGTGCCCTGAGGACTGATTTCCTTCACTTTTCTATTTGCTTTAAGTTTGTTGATGTGAGTGGGTGTTTAATCTCATTTAAGCCACCAGTGCTATGCTCAGTAATTGCCAATTGCTTTCTGGTATCTGATAAAAAGGATCTTGCTATGACACCCATAGCAAAGCACAACGTGCTGGCAAGCAGGAAGAAGGGTGCTCCTACATGGTCTTAACCATTTGAGTCTGGAAGGATCCCAAAGCTTTCTGCTAGATGATGAAAGTAAATCCACGCATTTCTGTCAAGCCTTCTGTGTGCCAACGTCTTCAGTGTATCTTGGCAGACTAAGGCCCCCAATTGAGAATTGGAGCCAAATGCCATCTGCTCTTGTAGTCCTACAGGGCTGTGTAACACGAAGCAGGTAACCAGGCCCTTGGGTGTCCTACAATGACTATGTGGGTCTTGTAATACTGCTCTGGCTCTGTCAAATTCAAGCTAATCAGGCAATTCAGGGTTTTCTGATCAGATCTAGAGGAGGCACTCCCTGACGGCTGCAGTGATGGTGGTCTCAGGGTGGTAGACCAGGAAAAGGCACATGAGGAGCAGCAGCAGTGTGGACTTGGACTCATAAAGAAGCTCAACCAGCTCCATGTTGCTTTTCAATAATTTTATATCTGTGTTTTTCAGGCCAAGGCTTAATCTGACTCACCCAAAGATTTGACGAATGATTTTGTTTTTCACTTTGTACCAGACAATGTAACAATGAGGCCATCTTTGAAAGACATAGTAGAAGTCCCACATAATTTCCCTGCCAGGACCCTGGGGTGACATAGAAGCAAGCATAACTTACTAATAAAATACTTTTAAACTCAGTCCTTTCCTTTTCCAGTGACCTACTTTGTATAATTCTAAGTAGGCATCCTACCTGCAATTAAAGAGCAATGAGAATTGAAGTTGTATCACTGCTGCTGAACATCTGAAGTGTATTTCCATTGTGAATTTATATCTATATTCTCAGCTTTTGATTTTATATATATCTTTAAACATGCGTTGCTTTTAACAGGAATATAAGCCCTCAATATTTTAATAACTTGTTTTGTCCAGTTCTGATTTTGTCTCTATGCGCAGTTGCTAATTCCAGCTTGAAACTCTAAAAGCACCAACTCTACTATAACTTACAGATTGCAGTGAAAAAAACCAACAGCACTAGGCTAAATCACCCAAATTTGCCACAGCAGGATTCTTCACCTATTTTCTGAAACATTTAGTTTCATTTTTTCCTCTCGATCTGACCCTTGCAGCTCAGTATTGGTAATTAGCCCCCTGCTTCTTCTGTAGCCATGAAAAGCTGGGGAAAAATAAATGTTTCCATTTTAAACCATTATTGCAAAGGCACAGCCATGGAACACTGGAGGCTCAGTCATGATGTAAGGGCAATTTTCATAAAATGACACTCCGGCATTTGGGTTCTGGCCTTCAGAATTAAGAACAGTATTTTTTTCTTTTGTTTAAATTAAAACTTGAGGCAGTGCTACTTCTCAGTATGAACTCGGCTGTTGAAATCTCAGCTTGAGATGTTACCGTCCTAAATCCCTTATAGAAACCCCTTCAATTTGAGATAATAAAAACTAGTATTAGTGTAAGCCAAGTAAAAGTCTTTGGGAAGATGATGTCTTCTTCAGTAATACCCAAAGGAAATAACGTCTATATGGATGTGGTCAAGCAATGGCCTTTTTCAAAAAAATTGTTATTGCAGGAGATCTGCAAAATTATTTACTACCACACATAGTCCTACCAGTACTTGAGAGCTTTTGGTAGCAGCTCCCTTGACAAAATATCCTTCCAATTACTGCATCTATGCCACTCAAATCAAAATTAAAGTTTAAAGAATCCAGCAAAAGGTTACATCACTTGCTACATGGTTGTTCAGCTTTCAGCTTTCTACAGATGGATACAATTAAGCAGGTATTTCATTAAATCAGTAAATATCAAAATCAGGCAAGAATTTATGAAACCCTCTAAGGAAGTATTGCTAGCTATGAATCTCCTACTCTGTTTCTTGTTCAATCTGTGGATTTAAATTTAAATCCTATTTTCCTCTTTCAACAAGGGACGTCTTAGAACAGATGTTATCAACTGAGAACCTAATCCTACAATGACACCATGTCCAGCTCCCCCAACTTCCTTATGAAATTTGGTGGTTTTCTTTAAGCTTCAGCTGCTTGTATCAACTAGTTGTATAAGGAGCTTAGCCTTTCATTCATTTCAAGAAGTGTATTTCTGACAGGCAGGATTGAAGGCTTGGGTACATACTGAAAGCTCAAAAAGCCCCATATTTATATATGTTAAAATTATTGCCCAGTTTGGGTAGAAATTGTGATAACTGGGTGCATTGGGCAAAGACATCAATTGCATGGAGATGCAGAGGAGGACAGTAGAGACGAGGAAGTGCAGCACATCCCACCCCACAGCTGGAGGTATGGAGTGACTGTGAGAGGAGACTGGAACAACTACCAGAGAGTCAGGAAGGATCTTAAGGTATCCACTGGCTTAGGTGAAGACTCCAGCTCTGGTTCCCTCATCTCTTTTCTGTCCTATTCATGATTCTTAGAGATTAATCTGGAAATAACGTTGCCTTTTTGTGTGGTTTTATTGAGTTCGTCTTTTTCTATAAAGGTTTTATCTACTCCACTGTTGACTTGATGCCATTCTGCTTCAGAAATCCTACTCAACTTCAACTTTTCTTATAGCACAAAGGCAACCTGAGAGCCCTTAAAGACCTTATTAAAAATTTTATTTCTATGCATTTCAAAGCCCTTGGAAATACATATTGTATTACATGCCATTGTTGTAAATAGCACTGCTTTTAATGTAGTGCTCTCGGTCTAATCTTCCAGTGGTATGAATATGCTAAAAGGAAGGCTTAAAGAGATAGATGCTAAATAAATTAAAATGGGCTAAGGGAAGATGCTTTATAACCCTAGAAATATTGCAAGCTTTATTTAAAGTAGTTAATATTTTTACAGCCTCGTGAATGCTAATCTCTGGGAAATCTCAGGTACCATATATAGTTTTAATTCTCAATTTTAGTTATCACAAACTGGAACTGTAAATTAATTTCAACACTATAAAAAGTAATAGAGACGTTTATTTTCTTAAGTAATCTGGCTTATTCAGATGCAGACAAAATCTGAATTAATGGTCCTGGTATGCTGAATATGAAATCAGCAATAATGTGAAATGCATGTAATGGTAATATCTGCTGGAAGAGTTATAATGCTGGGGTCCAAATTTTTCTCATTAACATACTCCATTGCTATTACAAAAATGATACTGAGCTTTCTATCTGGCACTTGAGTGCTTTTCTAGTACTTTATAAAAAATTGTACCTAGTGCAGTATCAGTATAGCCTAAGTGTACTTCACTCTCTTGGGGATGCATTAAATGTAGAATTATGGCGCCTGTTGTATTTCTATTATCAAGAATCAGACTAAGGTAAAACCATAGAAAAATCACTGGATGTGACATCCAATCTTCACTCTGGATAAATGAAAGGAGTTTCTAAGTCCTTCTTTTGTTCATAAAAAGTGGAAGCAGTAGGGAGCAGTGATGAAATCCCAATGCTGTTCAATGAAAACATCCTGCTGTTCCAGAGACATTGGCATTGCCCTGTTGCAGAGGAAAAGTTTCTTTGATTATAGATTGAGGGCTTGTGTGGATATGCATATATGTTTGCGGAAGTGCCAAGACAAGAGACAAGAAGCAGTCCAGAAAAGTGTATGAGGAGACTGAAAACATCACGAAGAAAGAAAGTGAAGAGAAGTAAAGGTTATGGGAGGTACAAACAGAGCTGTGAGAAAAAGTGGTTTTCGGTGCTCAATCTTGTGCATCAGAAACCAGCCTGAAATCTTTTTATTTTCCCTGTAAGTGATAGTGTATTGCCAAAGAGATATATTGCTTGGTTCCTCTCCCTAACAGAAGCATCCTGCAAGACTTTGACTGTCCCTTGACTCAAACTAAGTTTATTAATAAAGGAGTTTTCCCACAATAGGCAGGCAATAATAATGTTCATCTAAACATAGCTATGCATCCAGGTGCAGCAAGGTGGTGTTGGGCCTTTGCAATCCTGGCAAAGGAGGTAGGATCGGCAGCCCAGTTCCTTGCACCAAGCCCCACAGCAAGCTCAGCCCACCTATGCCTCCACTGGACCCTTTGTTCTCAAAGGTTATTCAAAAGCCCTTTTAAGCTGGACACGGATCACTCTGTACTTGTGGCATTAAACACAAGTCAAAGCAAATAGCAAAGCAAGAATGAACTTATTCTCCAGCATTAAAGATGAACATCTTTAACGTGAGAGCTTGCAGTGAAATCTTTCCCATCCTGGTGGATGTTCAAGGGCTGTTGTCCTTCCTGAGGCAGACCCCTAATGGAGGACAATGTCAGAGGGCTGTTGGTTCTTGGTTTGTTTTTTGTAAATACAGTGAGAGGGGATGGAAGTGATGCTGGGTGCTTGCAGATGCATTTGCTCTGGGAGCAGCTGATGCTCCAGAGCAGAGCCAGGGTGCTGCAGGAGGCTGGTGGGAAGGATGGCTTCTTCTGCAGAGAACACAGCCGCCTCCAGTGTTGTACCTCAGGGTATTTCTGTAGTTAAAGCAAAAGGTTTCATGCTCACCAGCATTTATTTTGTTTTCTTTACTCTGGTCTAATGAGCCTGAGTTAGGAAACCACGCAAGGAAAAATCAGTGTGCTTTCCAAATAGTGCGAGCATCAATTTAACTCTGCAAAGTTGCAGTGGGCTGTATAAAGATTTATTAATCAAAACATTTGCAAAATATTGACTGCGTATGTACGCTGTTAGGCCTGAGAGATCATCTGCGAAGTAAAGCCTGAGTTAATCACTTCTCATACATTAATCTTTGCAGCATAGAAAATATGTAGGAGATATTTGTGCGTATTTTTCTAACTGTGTTTTGGTAATTTCAGTCTCTAATTTAAAATTATTTCCACTCACCAGTTGTCATGTAGAGGGTAGAAACAAAAACTCAGGGTAAGAAGCCAAAGTGTGGCTCACAGAACAAATGTTTTGTAGACGGCTGGCTGCCACCTCCTGACAACCCCCTGAGAGGGTGAACCCATATCCCAGAGATCCCACAGGGGCCAAGCACAAGAGCAGAATAACACTGATGGCATTTTGATGCCTCTTTTGGCTTTAACAGCTCTGGTGAGTGCAAATGTAGGAAAATCTGGTTAGGAGGATTTGCCAGTGCCTGTTCCCCACAAAAATAGAGTTGCATCACAATAAAGCAGAAGAAAATGTGTTACTGATGGGGAAAAAAAACCAAAACCAAACCAAACCAAACCCAAACATATTTTAGTATCCAATCAAAGAATGTTGCTATTTTCATTTTTTAAAAAAAATTTTTGTTTAAAATGTGTCTTGCATTATCTAAATGCAAAATATTAATGCCAAAGTATTAAGTAAATGTTAAAACATGAAAGCACTCTTTGCTAATAAAATAGAAATCTTTAGGTTTTGTTCCCAACCAGAAACAAAATAAGCAAACAAAAAATCCCCTAGGAAGCACTAAACCTCCATTTCTTTGCAGTCCCAATGGGCACTTACTTACATTTTTGACAGCTCTTTAAAAACACGAAGTCATCCACGTTGCTCTGTAAGAGTCTCTGTAAACTACTTGCAGTATTCAGTTACCAGCACATTGCTTTGATGAAGACTTTGCCTGGAATAATATGTAGGTGTTTCAGTGTACTTAGACCTCAAAAGAAATGTCATAAAAATCAAGTATCTCTGATAAAGCAGGATATGGTATGTTTCCCAAACTGAAATTTCCCATCCTCAGAGGGCAAATATCTTTCTGTCAGTGCCTGCTTGGCTGGAAGAAGCCCCATGGATACATGGGCAGCATCCTGGCCACCTTGACTGATGATGAAAGCCTTATTAAACACTGGATATTGCACTGATTAAAAAGCGATGGCATAATTTAGCCTGGGATATTTAATTTTATTAAATGCCAAGGTATGTACCAGCATAACCTGGAGTGCTTATGAATCAGTAAGTGCTGGCAGGCTTATTAAACTTAAAGTTGTGAAGTGCCACAAAGTGGCTGTACTGGAGATGATGTCTTTAATCTTAAAAAAAGAATCAATTTGTAGAGCTGGCATGATGGTAAGCAATGGCCGTGATTTTATTTCATATGTGCCTTTTAGTAGTTTTATGAAGATGTTTTATAAACAAAGCTTTAAAGTGCAAGGCATGTATCATTTTATTTCCTCAGAACAACTAACAAATGAGAGAGCCAGCGCTTTATTTATAGCAGGATGTATTTATAAAAGAAATCTTCCAGCGACTGGGAGTGTAATGAGGAAGTAACACACATCTCCTAATGCAGAGAAATGATTGGGAGCTCATACTTATGAATGTAGTGCCATAGCTAAATTAGACAAATTATCATAGGCTGTAGATACCAATGTTCGCTGCTGTACACTGCCTACTATTGCAGAATCACTCTTATGATTCTCCTTCTAGGGGAGAGACGGAAAGTAAAAAACGTATTACTCTTTTCACTGCACAGCACTCTATTTTCTGCTCCATATATATACACACATATTTGTTTGTATAAAGCTCATTTAGCTACTAACTTTTCTTTTTAATTTTATTTTTGCTAACTGCACTCAACTCCTTTGTGGGTGCTCAGGGTGGGTACATGTAGCTGTGGGGAAAGGCTTGCGTGCCACATGCTGCATCCACCACCTGGTACCACTGGGGCAGCCCCAGGGAGCTATCTAGTTTGGAGCTGTCTGTTCATTCTTGGAGACAGAAATTCATTCTGAAGAAAAGAGTGAAAGCTAATGTAAATCCATAAAGCCAAACTATTCTCTGCATTAAATCCATTACCTAATAGAATAAACTTCATCTTTTGCCAACTGATACAATAGGCACAGAATACAGTTATATCTCTTCTAGGAGATAACGGTGATACTTGGATATGGAGAGAGAGGTGTGTGTATATTAAACAGGAGCAAATGATTATTTTCTGATTTAGACTTTTAAGAGATATTTTCTAAAGCCTTGTGAAACTCAGTAGCCTGGGAGGATTTCTCTGTTAGCAGTATGTTTGAACTGGAACAGTATGGGTGTTCATAGATGTTCTCCAAAGAAACTATTTCCCATCTATAGTAACTTTGCTTTAAATATTTCACTATCTATTGTATACATACAAATATATAAATATACAGATAGAAAAATAAATCTAGCAATGCTGACTTGTAGAATCATAGAATAGTTAGGGCTGGAAAGGGCCTTAAGTTCATCAAGTTTCAACCCCCCTGCCATGGGCAGGGACACCTCCCACTAAACCATGTCACCCAAGGCTCTGTCCAACCTGGCCTT
>JANHGB010014327.1:513-21545 GCA_026283785.1 Coracopsis vasa | reverse complement strand
TAACATCGTAAGTGTTGTTAAGCAGATGCGGTTTGGGTGGACAGCATGGGACTGCTGGAACCTGTGTGCTTTAGGCCAGAAAGACTCTTCCCTATTCTCAGTTCCTTTGATTGTAAAATGAGAGGAACTATACTTACTGCTTCCTAATTTGGAGTCATGTTCAGCAATGCATATGAAGAGAGTACAAAATTCAGTTGGTGGAAGAAAGAAAAACAGAAATCTGACAGCCCAGCCTAGGGTACAGCCCTCTGGAAGAAAATGTGTTTGACAAGTTGTAAGCGTAATTTGAAGTATTGTGTGAGCAATACCCTAGCTCTATGCTATGTGCAGAAGGCTGGGGGCTGTGAGTATACAGTTGTGAGGGATGGAATGGGAAAAAGAATCAAAAGTTTGCTTGTGCTAGTGGTGGTTTCTCTATTAAACTTTGTCATTTTTCCCTGGTTGAGCCTGGAGATCTACAGAAAGCATTTCACTGGCCACAGAAGTATGTCCCTGCCAAACGCTAGTTCTTCTGTGAACTCCTGAGGAGGCTTGAAAAGTTACCAACCTGTTTCTCTGTAAGTGGTGTTTCTGGAATTGGAGGATTTATTTTCAGTGGATAAACTTAAATAAATTCAGCCTGAGGCATGCAGCTGGCATGTAGAATGTCAGCCTGAATTTGTCAATCAAAATTTGATGGGCTCACCTCAGAGCTTGTAAGCACTGATTTTGGTGCTGCTCAGGAATTTTCCTACCACTGAAGAAAAACAGCATTTCCCATACAAAAGCTGATTCTAGTTTCTAAACCAGATTCAGTTCCTTTCCCTCTTTCTTCAGTTTGAATATTTACAGAATAAGTTTACCTCACAAAAAATGTTTAATAGAATGATACTTTATTTTCAAGAATGCTGACTGCAGCTCTGGACAGCTGTGATCCAAATTGTCTACTTACAGCATTTATTTAAAACTAAACCAATGCAAAAAAGCCTTCCCAAACTCCTTCCAAAGGCTCTTACACAGCTGAGCATCCCAGTGAACAGAATTACTTCATCTTAACCCATACCTGAAGACTCTTTCATTAGGACTAGGCAGTACTAAAATTATTGCTTCTGCCCCTCAGAGAATTCTGCCTCACTGAGCTGATGCTGAACTGTCAAGCTCACTGTTAGCCTTGGCACCTCCAAGCCTGTTAGGCATTCAAGGGTGCAGTGAAATGGTTCCTGTGGACTGGACAGCCCGGCTGCAAAAGCTTGGACTTTACCAACCTGAAATTCTGGTTTCTGATTCCTCCTGCTTCAGCCAAGGCTGCCCTGGGGTCTCTGTTGCATGCAAGATTTTGCTTGGATGCACTGACTTTTCTTTTTGATGGAAGCGAGGCCCCATCTTAAGTCCTTTACTGGACTAAGATCAGAGGTGCAGTAAAGAGCTCCTGAGTATGAAGTACCACATGGAAGAAATAGGAGTGAGGAAAAAGAAGCAGAGACAAGTGGAGTTATTAGCTCAGAAACATGTGCAGAACAAAAGTAGAACTCTTGATATTTTTCTCTTGTCTGTGGCAATCAGTCACTGCCAGCCCAACCCCATCTGCTACTGAACAAGCTCCTCTTCCCTCTGCTCCTTTGGCTTAAGTGTCCAGTCTGTGCTTCTGCTGAGCCAGATGTGCCATGAACCTTCTGCAAGAATATTTCATTGCCTTTTCTGATTTATGGCAAAGAATGTGTCTATACTCAAACAGAGGCAGCAGCAATTTTGATATCTCAAAAGAGGAATTTACTGGCTTGGCAGATTTGCCTGTACATTTGGAAGCTGTCTGCTCTAGTGAGAAGGCCACCTCAAGACACGCAGTTATCACAATCTGTGTTATTCTTGCTTGTTATCATGGGATACGGTCAAGGGGATGATGTGGGAGGCCTGCCAGAATAACTTCCTGTGCATCATGTCACTTTTACCTACTTCACTGCTCTGTGTCTCTGTTCTTCCTTTAGAGGGGTTTTTCTCGACACCATCCTTCCCCGTCGTGATGATAACGGGGTCCGGCCAACTATTGGTCAGCGTATTCGCCTGAGTCAGGGAGACATCGCTCAGGCGAGGAAGTTGTACAAATGCCCAGGTAAATATGGCTTATGGAGATGGCTCCAACTTTATTATAGATACATGGTTTATCTGGAAGGCACTGTAATTCAAGAGCACCTTAACAATTCCTTTGATGAAAGAGACTCAGGATATACAGACCATCAAATGCTTCAGGCTGGAGCTGAGGGAGAACTGAAGTTGCCTAACGTGTCTCCTATTAGTACTTTGCTAGTATTCCTGTTTGGTTTAGGGCTTCAGGTTGATTCAATGTAGACTCTGCTCATAGAATAAAAACAAGACCACGGAAAGAGTGGGGTCTAGGAGGTAGCAAAGTGGCTATATTATATCTCTCTATACCAGAGAGATATCTGGTATACTGGTTCTCTGCACACCAGCCATCACACTTCTGTTGAGTTATTTATATAATTGTTGTCCCAGAGATGAGCCTTAAGGAAATGGCAAATTTATCCTGTGATTATGGTGTGTTGCACTGAGGCTTGGGAGATAACATGGAAGAAAGCTCAAAAATGCTGATTTGTGAAACGACCAGGTGGTGGCAGCTGGTGCTCTGAGCTGTTCAGGGGAGGGTTGTGTCACTCTCTGCTATCAAAGGGTTGATAGACTGGGAACAGCTTTGACAGAGAAGCCATCTACATATGTGTGACATACCAGACCAACAGTCTGGGTCCTGCTTTTTGTGGGGTCTGAAAAGATTCAGCAGTAGCAGTCATTTTTCTCCTTCTTAGTAGCTGGTGCAGTGCTGTGTTTTTAACTCTCAGCCGGAGAACGATGCTGATAACACCAATGTTTTTAGTTGTTGATCAGTAATGTTTACTCTGACCAATGACTTTCTGAGTCTCATGCTCTGCCAGGGAGGAAGGGAAGCCGGGGGGAAGCAGAGGCAGGACACCTGACCCAAACTAGCCAAAGGGGTATTCCATACCACAGCACACCATGCCTAGTATATAAACTGGGGGCAGTTACCCGGAAGAGCTAGATCACTGCTCACGTCGGGCTGGGTATCAGTCAGCAGGTGGTGAGCGGTTGTATTCTCTTCCCTTGTTATTTCCCTTATCATTAGTACTATTGGTGGTAGTAGTAGTGGTTTTGTGTTATACCTTAGTTACTGGACTGTTCTTATCTCAACCAGTGGGAGTTACATTCTTTCGATTCTCCTCCCAATCCCTCTGGGAGCCGGGGGATGAAGTGTGGGAAGTAAGCAAGCAGATGTGTGGTTCTGGGTTGCCAGCTGGGCTTAAACCACAACAGTCAGAAAGAGAGCTGGGGTCACAGACATGATTGGGAGACTAAATTTACCCATCAGAACAGAAGAATCATTTAAAATGGAGATTTTAGACAGTGAAAGTTTATGCAACAGTTTTAGCTGAATAGGTTAATAGAGAAAACTAAATTTCAGAGAAATAATCTGCTGGTCTTAAGGACAGGTTGAATATAAGGATTCATAAAGAAAGGCTCTTTGCTTGAAAGGAGCTTCAAGCAAAGATGGCACCCAGTCTGGTGCCTGTGGCGTGAACTTCAGCAACTGAGAAGGGAGAGAGCATGGGAAGTGTGAAGCTCAGAAGCAGAAAATTTAACAAGATCTGCTGAATTTCTGCAGGTAATGAAACATCCATGAGAACATGTCAGAGAACGAGAGAGTTGCCCTAATTTTGCAGAATTATCATGAACACTCGTAATAATGCAGGGAAGAAAAAAAGAACTTTTGCAAGCATAGCCCAAGAGTTTGTCTGTATGGATTGGTCTGGCCAGCATATTGGTCCAGTTGAGAGTGGCTTTGACTGGTTATAAACCTAATATAATCATAGGTGATTAATCTTCTTGGAATAAGCATATTGGAGAGCAAGGGAGAAGATGAGGAGGGAGGGATGAATTTACCAGTATACAGAATCACATCTTAAGTGAGTAGCTGGCTAGCACTGCTCTGTGAACCATTCATGAAGCAATGGGAACTTGCTGTGCAAATCTGCTGCTTCTCTGTATCTAGCTACAGGTCAGAGAGCATGGGTTCATAAGGGTCTAGAATAAATTCTGATGACTTCAGGATCTGTGATGTTTAGGGATCTCTGCTTAGCTTATAGCGAATAGTGTAACTTTCTTAGGTGTGCTAGTTCTAATTACCTTTTTTGTTTTTCTCTTTGCACTCAGAATTTTCTCTCATTTGCTTTGGTTGAACAAGATGTAGTTCTTGGAAAATTATCTCATGGATTAGCTTAGGAATTTGTTTGTTTGAATACTCAAAAGAAAAGAAAGAAGGATGTTTTGTACCATGTTTTTTTGATTGAGTCAGACTTAATGCAAGCAGGCTTTTCATTCTCATAGCTGGAAGCATCAACACAGACTCAGATTTCTTGAGGCAAGCTGAAAAGCCACTTTGGCCTGAGGTTAAAGTCAAACTAAAAGCTACAAAGCAACTGTTTTTAAAATAAGGACTCTTCTGAGTCTCAAGTTTTCCACTTGCAAAATAGAACTTTTCTACTTTTTAGGGTTTTTTTTCCCATAAAGCTTTAGCACATGTTATTGCAGTTCAGAACATACTTGGCAGCAGAATGATTAGAGCTTTAAGCCTACAAAACAAATTTGCTTCACATACCTATTGTTTTGGTTTGGTTTTCTTTTTTTCTTTGCATCAAAATTTATACACAGGTTGCATTTGAAGAGAAGGGGTGCAGTATATTTTATAACACTAATATCTTCAGCTGCCATTTGAATCTGTAGCTTGAAAAGTTCCCTTCCTCTGCAAAATGCGAAGCACAGGAGTTCACAAAGAAAGGACTGCAGTTTTATGTTCAAGCAAGGATTGAATGAGAGTTTAGGTTGAGGACAATTTTGTTCAGTAGTCAAGCTGAGGAATTTTAGGTAAAATGCAACATGATACAGAAATTGAATGGCAGATGGTTTCCCTTTTAGAAAGAGAGTCTCCATCTGCGAATGACTGAGAAAATCCCCCCCAAAAAAGAGCTAACATGGTGGAGGATGAGTTACAAGCATGCACTGGCATGAGCCAGGATGACTGCTGTGTCTATTGTAAGAAACAGGGCTTTCCAACTCATTAGACTGGAGCTCTTGTGGCTGCTACAGTTGGGGCTGGCTTAGCTTTTCCATTCTAAAACCCTGCTGGTTTAAATTGCTCTTAACTCCCCAAAGCTTATACCTGCTGGGTTAAAGTTAGTGTCAAGCCAGGTGAAACCAAATGAAATTTGTAGAAAGAATTTCTGGAAGGCAAGATGCATTCTGCTACATAGTAGTAAATGCTAGATTTGATGTGGTTAAATGGTTGAGGATTTGATGAGTATAGTCACTACAAAAGACTTGAAAACAGCATGACCTGCTCTTTTGTGCTGAGCTAAAGGAAACAAGCCTAACTCTGCAGGAATGGTTAAACTTTAAATTGAGAATGGTCCTCCATGAAACCATTTATTCCAATTCTCTGTACCTTTTCAAAAAGATTTAGTGTACCAGTAAACAGCTGATAAGCAGTAAGTGCCTGTCACTCAACTACTTCATTTACAAATGACTTCTGAAGCATTTACCTCTCTTGCTTTGCTTTTCAACTCTGCTCTTTTCTAGCTGCTTACATGTGCAACAGCCTCTTTACCATGAGCAAAAAGCACCTCCGCTCAGTTTCTTGGATCCCAGAAGTACCAAACACTAGTGTTGTTGGACCTATCTTTGCCACTAAGTGGAGTACAGTTGTATTGCTTTTTGGTGTGCTCTGCAAGAGATCATGCTCTACACACAGATAATGCATTGCTCATTATTATCATGCTTCTCCCTGCACATGCAAGCAGTTTCTCTCCTCTGTGCTGAAAGGCCAGCCTCTCACAGCCTGTCTGGAGAGCTTCCTCTGCAAGGTTTGGACAGTTAACTAGATCTCCTTAAACAGTGTTTTGCAGAGTAGTGTTCGGTAGTAGATACATTAGTACCTGTTCCATAGTTACACAGTCTTGCCAGGAACTGTGTAGCTACCCTTGAGAGAATCAAGTGTGGGCTGTTGGAAACCTTCACTGTGGTTCAGCTTAGGGCAGTCGTCCTCTTTGTCCTATGTGATTATGGTCATGTAGTATATGTTCCCAGTGATATAGAGTCTACTAAACAAACTTTCAAATAGATTTTTGAGCAGAGAAAAAGAATCTTTATGTATCTTGGTGAGTTATGGATTGAAATCCCCTCTTTACTGAGACACCTTGTCAAATGATGGCATTCCTAGATACATCCTAAGGTGGTGGCCACTCCAGACCATGCATTGACTAGTGGTGATGCCAGAGGATCAGCTGAAGAATGGCTTGCTGTCCTCAGCATAAGTATGGCTGGGACTCAGCTTCTTTGAGATGTCTAACTGTTAAATGAGTAGCATGCATTTCCTAGTTGAAGATCCTAGGAGCATCCTGGGAGCTGAAATTATCCTAACAGATTTTGATGAACATAATAAGGCAAGGCATCATTGTAAGAGGTAGAAAGGAAGAATGTATACTTATTTTGCAAATGGCAGCCTTATTTCTTCTCTGGTTCATGCATGTTATCACTTTTTATAAGCATCTTTCTGCCCACCTAATGAATACAGACAGCATCACCTGCCAAATATTTTGGGAGAGGTGGGAGGATATTAGCTATTTCTGCAGAATTGAAACTCAAACTTGCTGTGCGATGCTCCTTTATAGTTGCATAATACAGGGGGAGTTCTCAGGCCTCAAAACTGCTTGAGAAGGAAGGAGCAATGTAAGGGTTTTGACCTTTCATTTATTTTCTTCATTCCTCTAGGGCAGGTGTGTGCATTTACCTGCTGATTTTGCTAAGTCCTGCTTTTTTCAAGTAGTTTAAAATACCTTTGGCTTTCCTGATAGGAATCGCTTTTCCAGATCCCATGCTGACCTGTGCCTTGAAATATGTGCAACTTGTTCCTTGGAGTGACTCCACCTTCCAGAACACCCCTATGAGCTGTTTGGTTGGGCAAACCCCTTTTTTATGTCCCCACCTATTGTTCACTGGTCTGCTCTGTCAAGCTGGGGATCAAACTGCTTCAGGGAAATTAAGGAATTCTGGCCTAGGTGACTCCCTCTTTCCTTTTTTGAAGATATTAAACTTTTTGAATGGGGCCAGTCTCTTTTCACCTCCAAATTCCAACCCGCCCATCTAAATGTAATTATGGCTGAAAAATTAGTGAGGGTGTGATAACATGAGGCAGAGGAATATCCTCTGGCATTTCCATGGGAAGGGGAGGTCCTTGTCGGACCTTTCAAAGCACTGCTGCTTAACAAGGGATTTTTGGGAGCTGCCTTACCGTCACTGAGGAAACCAAGTTGCAGGTCAAGGGCAGCTTTGTAAGATCAGCTCATTATGAAATTGGAAAAACAACTGGAAAGCAGATAAGCCAAGGACCCTGCTCCTTGCAATAGGCATTTGCATGTGTCTAGTGAGCACTCTGAAGGAAATGGGAGCTTTGATATTTATGATCCTCCCACCTAGCCCATCAGCTGCTCTGCAGATGTAGATGGTCACTCACTGTTCCAGCTCAATCCTTCTGGATCAGAGAGCAGGAACTACAGTAGTCACAGCTTTCCCAGATGTTAGAAGCTGTGGTTCCCTAAAGGAGCATATGTGTGTGCATATTACTTGCTTTCCAAAAGTCACTCTGGGATCTACATTTCATCAACTGCAGCAGGCCACAAAAACAGGAAGGTGGAGAGCAGAGTGAGCTGCAGTGCTCCCATTTTATCCTGCACAGTATGACAGAAGGGTAGGTGCTGAACAGATGAAGCATGAGGGCAGTGGGGCTTGCCCTGCTTTTGTTAGGATATTTTAGCCCTCCAGAAAGACACTTAACAATGGTAACTATGGAGAACTTCATTGAGCAGCTTGTAATGAAGGGAAAACAGATTTGCTGGCAGCAGTCTTGGGGTTGCAAGGTGGAGTGGGGTTGATATTTTGCATTTGATTGGTGGATAAGATATTCCTCAGTAGGGTTGAAACCTGAAAGTGCTGGCATGTGGAAAGAAGATGAAGGAGGAACGGTGCCTCTTTAAAAGCTGTTTCACCTGTATCCTTGCACTGATCATCATCTACCCAGAGGATTCTGCCAAATTTCACATCACCCCTTTGGCAAGGTCTCATTTGGTCAGTGACCTTTGTCCAATACCATGAATGAGCATCCTTGGAGCACCAGCCACCAACCTGCACACAACCATGTGCAAACATTTTGGTAGCCCCTGATGTCTTTCAAAAGTAACTCCTCATTGCTGATTTCTTTTTCCTTCTACTGCAGCTTGTGGAGAGACTTTGCAGGACTCAACAGGGAATTTTTCAGCCCCTGGCTTTCCAAATGGCTACCCGTCCTATTCCCACTGTGTCTGGAGGATCTCAGTGACCCCAGGGGAGAAGGTAGGTGCCAAGCCAGCACAAGGTGTACTCTGTGCTTCTCTTGTATGTGGTTTTACCTGTGATGATGGTTTTAGCAACTGCAAATGATCTCCAACATGCCTGGAGTGCAGGGTTGGAGCCTGGAAAGGCTTCTGAGCACCACTGCTGCCCTTCCAGAGATGGGATCAGGAATACATGGTCCTGAGGAGCAAAGAGATATTGCTGGAGCAGAGCCCCCTCACAGGTCTGGGTTGCATGTTGATCTCTGATCCTTCCTCTCTATTAGAGGCTGAACCCTGCGTGGACATTGCATGTCACCCACAGGTGACAGTCAGATGAGTTGGATAAAATGTGCCAGCAAGCTGGGGGCCCAAAGACATCCTGAGGAGTTGTGACTGACATCAGTGGCCTGCCCCTGTCACGCAGCATAATGTTCCTGTCAGGGAACTCCCGCTCCCTGCCTTGCAACACTGAGCCCCGCTGTGCATCAATCACCCACCCTGTCCACTTTCTTCCCAGCTCCTTTTGTTTTATTGATCTTCCTGTGGAAATGAAATCTTTCCTTAATCCACTAACACCAGCCCTTCAGGCCTTTCATGCCATACCAGCCTGCAAGAATGCACAGCCTGGCTTGGGAGCTGCTCAGCAGAGTGGCTTTGCTGAGGACCACCCTCGAGACACACTTAAGACTCAGACTTGAACAAAGAAGAGCAGAGCTCTTTCATTTTGCAGCAGATGTCTTGCTCTGGGACACAGTTCTGTCTCCTGCAAACCTGGTCCAATGCAGTGATGAGCTCCCACCATTCATTGCAGGAAGAGCTTCGCCAGGGGCAGAGGTGCCAAGAACTGTCCATGTTTTGAGACTATGGCACTGGGAGTTTTGCAGTGTAAATGTTTCTGTAAATTCTCCCTTTGTCTCTCAGCTTCTTCAGAAGAGTTGTACTGGATAGGACCCAGCGTCTAAATACTGAACCACTGATGAAAAAAAATCCCAACAAAAAACAACAAACAAAACCCACCAAGTTCAGATTAAAAGATTAAATGCTTCAATTTATCTGTTTAATCAAATGCAGCACTTGGTACAAAGTAGCAGGATAGCACTGAGGATATATAGCTTAGAGCAGATACTGGGCTTGTAGTATTCACTTGCATAGAGCAGATGAACCTCTTTTTGCTGTCCTAAGTCAAAAAACTGCTAAAGTGTGAACAAAATAAGCAACACAGTTCCAGACTGCACTCTGCACATCCAGCCAGGGCTCGGGGGGAAATTATCTATTTTGTTCTAATGACACAGGCTATAGATGTAAGTTAATAAATTCATCAAATCTTGCAAGGAAAAATGCCAGAAGTACACCCCATCAATGACTTCCATAAGCCCGTAGAGAGGCCTATATTCCATGTTACAGAGGAAGGAGACCAAAGGGATAAAATTTGAATGCTAAGCTCTGCTCAGTAAAGCCACCGAATACAATTGCATCATAATGATGGTGTGGGTGTAATTGTCAGAATGTGGAAACTTGTCAGCAAAATTAGCTATTTTTTAGAAGTGTCATTTATATAAGGGTAGAGACCCCAACCGTCTGTGTTTTGGGTCTATGTGTTTCTCCATGATGTTCACATTAATCAAAACCAGTGATTCAAATTTTTACAAAAAAAAAAAAGCAAACCCGAAACCAACTAAACCGCAACAAATAGGGCTTTTTTAGTAATTTTAGTAACTGAAGAGCAGTGACTGTGAATTACAGGACGGATAGTTAAGTGCTGTCCGCTGTCATGTACTTTCATGGTTTCATTAAATTACTTTGAGAAGCATTTCCTTTTTCAGGAAAGCTGATTAAAAAATCAGCAAACTGTCCAACTGTCTTTTCCTGTATACTCACTTAGGCAGCACTGTAGCAGAGGTCAAGCACATAATCTGTGGGGTCTTCCCTTTAAAGTAGCTCCCTTCCCACAGAAGTGTGTGCTCTCTCCTTTCAGATTATGTTAAACTTCACATCAATGGACCTATTTAAAAGTCGCCTTTGCTGGTATGATTATGTGGAGGTGCGTGACGGCTACTGGAGGAAGGCTCCATTGCTGGGTGAGTAGTTGCTTCATTTTAATTGCATTTTGTGTGTTCCTCTTGACGCTTAGTGGGGTAGGTGGGGAAAACAAACAGAAACAAACTTTTCTTTACCTGGAAAGAGCTTCCGTTGAGCCAGTGTACTGGCCATCCATTAATGTCTCCATCCAGGATGTCAGTGTCCTATATTCACATCAAATGATCCCTGCTCCAATCCCTTTGGTAGCAGAGTCTTTATTCCTTCCTTTTGTGGCTTGAGAAGAGATGCAGGGAGGGCATGGCTGGAACTGAAAATGTGATCTCTGGAGTTTTATTATTGGGTTTTCCTAAGACCAGGGTAGAACTGCCAGGCAGTGAGAATGAAGCAGCCGTAGAGCTCCTGGCCCAAGCTCCTGCCATTATTTCTCAAGTATTGTGTTTACAAATACACAAGTAGTCTGTGCTTTGAGCCTCTATACTTCCAGCAGGGAACTTGCTAGACCGTGCCTAGGATGTCAAAGTGTGCAAGGGCCCTACTCTACTCCTTCTCTCAAATGTAAAATGGTGCACTGCAAACAGCTCTTCCTGCCTGAAAGGAAATAAGTGATCAGGTTGTGTAGCATTACCAGTTGTGTTAGAGGTGCTATGCCCCATGCTGCAGCACAGGAGTGGGCTAGTCAGCATGGAGTCAGTAGGCTTAGGGAGGTCTGGGTGCTCTCCTTGGCCCCACTCAACATCCCAGCTCTGGTACCAGGTGAGGTGCTAAGGCTGAAGCCATGCTGCTTTCCAGAAGTTTCCATGGACCTGACTTTCAGTGTAGAGTTGGAAGCTGGTTTTACTGCAAGGTCTAACAGTTTGGCAGCATGTATTGCTGTTTTCTGCTGTACATGCATCAGGTAACATTGCTCCAGCAGCTGCGACCTAGCTCCCCGTTATTTGTTTTTCTGCTGAGTAATTTAAAGGTATTTCAGAAGCCAAGCACCTCCCTGTCCCCCAGTGCAGGTGGACCTGTGAGTGTTTCCATCTGGAAGGAGACACTGCATGAGTGGCCACGGCTCCCGCAAGGGGCTGAGCCCATGAAATTAGCTCAGAAGAGGCAAACAGACGGCAATTCAGCAGGGGGTGGGGAGGGGATTAGCGTGAATTGTGAAAGCACGGGCTTCTTGCGGGGAGAAAAAAATACATGTGCACTGCATATTTTCCCAGGGAAGTGTGTGAAAACCCAGCCTTTAAATGGTGTATAACTTTTTATGAATGGGCCTTTTATCACACTCTGAGGAGTTTGCTCATTCTCGTTCCTCATCTGCGTTTCCTCTCCTTGACACCCTTGTTAAACTCCAAGTCTAAATCCAGGAGGCAGTTGCTCAGTGACCCTAGAGGAAGGTGCTTTGCAGTGCTGATGTTTTTTGTTAGTATGCCCTTTGGGAGCGGAGATGGGAGATGCTATTTGTACAGTGCAGGGCTGTCATGCTGCCCCAGCAGTGCTGGGCAACTTGGGGATATAGGGGCTTAGAACTGAGTAGCCAAGTAAAGCTAGAATCCAAGATAATGTTTGGATGGGTGACTTCATAAGAGAAAAAAGTTGGTGGTGAAACTGCTGAAGAGAAACAAAGTTTGCAACTCATTTGTGGCCTGCCACAGAGGGATAGCTCCTGCATCCTTGAAGGTTATAGCCTTTGTGACCTGCCAGCCAACAAGCTTTGAACTATCTGACACCTTATTCAGTGTAGGGAACCACCAGCGCAGCCTGCTAATGGGAGCTAAGGCGGTGTCTTGCAAGTAAGGCATTAACCAGGTTTTTTGCCCAGTGGAGGTAAGCCTTTGCCTGGTGATGCAATGCCAGGATCCCTATCACTGCTGTCTGAGTGAATTCAACCTCGCAAGCTGCTCTCTGACCCTATCAAATTCCCACTGGGGATTCAGTTGGACAGGGTGCCAAGGCCACGTTGAATTTTGTATATAGCCCTACTGGTGTCAGCTGAAGTGACGAACCACGTTTGCACTGAGTCCTCTCATTGCATTCTTGGTTCTTGCTCTGTTTCTGTGAGGAGCTTCTGGCTGGAACTGTCACAGCTGAACCCAGGACAAACAGGTAGAGGATGTTAAGGTTGTTTGGAACATCTGCAGCTGTTCTTTTTCAGGGCTCATTCTTGTTGTCAGGATTTGGGTATTTACCAGTGCTGATGCCTGCCAGAGAGCTCAGATATGGGTGAATCATAGAGCAAAAGGGCTCTTGGTCTCTCCTGAAAGAGGTTGAATGACTGCAGAGGCTTAACTGGGAAGAGGTGAGAGCAGAGGACAAGATAGTGTTTTCTCATCAGCATGGCCACATCTTGCCTTTGGTTTGAGTTGGACAATTTTCTCTTAAGTGCAAAATGCTAAAGGAATTTCCAAGGTCTAAGAGGTGGAAAGGATGTTTCCTCATGTCACATCTCTAGAAGGACAAGGGATGGTTTCCCACTGTTATTGAATTAATAATTGAAGAGGATATGAATTAACTGGGAGGGGTGGGGATGGGAACAGAAACTCATTTAAAAACACGAGTGGTGGGAGTGAAAGGGTGTTTTACACAAGCACAGCTCCTTTAACCACAGCCTCTTTGCTTCCTGGAGCCACAGGTGCCTGCTATGCTGTGCTGCCCATCAGCCAGGAGATCTTGATCATCTCTTTCCTGCCTTCTAGGTAGATTTTGTGGTGACAAGATCCCTGAACCAGTAATTTCCACGGACAGCAGGCTGTGGATCGAGTTCCGGAGCAGCAGTAACATCCTGGGCAAAGGCTTCTTTGTGGTCTATGAAGGTACAGCCACTAGCTAGAAGTCTGTTGCATTGCACAGAGCAGCCAGAGCAGGATGCAGGGGGTTATGGGATCAGCAGGAGTTCTGTGTCACCACATGGTTAGATGCAGCCCTCACTCTTGTCTTTATGGGAATTGGCAGATTTTGCAGGCTGCTTCAGCAGACAAGGCATGGATCTTCCAGTGATATCATCACCTTTTTGGGAAGACAACAGGATGGCAGCATGGAGCTATAGATTCTGTTCATACACCACATTCTGTTTCCCGTAACCAGCCCCTGCAATCAGCAGTGCTGGGTATAGCAGGATTTCTTCCAGTAACTTAGGAGGCAAAATTCTGTTTTGGATCATGCATTTTATATCACTTAATGCAGCTTATTTTGCTGTACGTTTTGAGGGTATTATTTTTTTATTATTTTTTTTTTTTTTTAGTCTTTTTGGTTTTGCTTTGTTTTTTTCTCAAATGCAAAGATTGTTCTTTGGCTTCTCCCTTGTATCTTTTACTTACAGAAGATTAGAAATTAGCATATCAGATCTTCTGCAGGTCAGGTACTTTGGAACCTTGCATGGCATGGAATGCTGAAACCACTTCAGCAGAGCAATACTACCAATGACAGTAACAAATAAGTAACATCCCTTCTCCATATATGCTTATTTTTTTTACAGTATTGACTCTAAAATGTATTACAAGCCTTTATGGTTCTCCAGGCAATAGGCATTTTCTGAGAAGTACCAGTGTTGTCCACAGTATTGACTTTCACTCTATTGGTATCAACATTGCGTTATCTTCCTTCTGCAGCCACAGAAACAAGCATGACACTGGAAGCCCAGTGCTCAAATGTCCAATTCATGAATAATGATGCTAACAGAGGGAAGTGAAGAAAACATGGGACTGTTGGAGAAGTGCAAATAAAGCATGTGAGGATTTCACAACAGTGTGGGGCTAACAAATCTGTTTCACAGGAGAAATATCTGGTTTCTACAGGAATTGTTGCCCCAGAGACAGAAGCAGCTTCCCTGATTATGGGTTTTTTTACATCTCTCCTGAGAAGCAGCTGTTGCCTGAACCATGTGGTTTGTAACACCCCTATTATGGTAGTTTGTTGGAATTAGAAGTCATCAAACTAGCATGTTTCTAATAGACTGATTTGAGTTATTGTGTTGGTGGGCTTGTCAGATTAATTCTTACAGTGGGTTATTCCCCAGTGATACCTGCTCCAACTTAAGAAGAAAAAGAAAAAAAAAAGGCAAGGTGAGGAATGCTTTGGGGAAGCAACTTCTCTGTTCTTTGCCGTGGATGTCAATATGGCATCGTGCTTCATATTGTTAAATGGTATTGGAAGAAAATAAATATTACCTTGTCTACATGCCAAAGTCACTATGCAAGCTTTCTTTTCTCTTGATAATTTTCTGTATTTCCTGTTGATTAGTAAATGACCCCTAGAGGCTTAGTAAATATGAGCTGTACTTGCTTCACTTAACTTTTGAGGAGAGCAAATGAAAGCAGAATGTGCATCTTGTGCTCAAACTTCCCTTCGACTCTTCACGTTTTTCTAGCTCTTCAAGACTCTGGCTTTTTATGTAACCCTTTCCTGCAATAAACTTCCAATTGCAAATGTATGAAATCTATGGCTAAGCTTCAGAGCAAGCACAGAGTATGACTGGTGGAAGCCAGCTGGTACCACAGAACCAGTGACAGTCCGTTGCATATTTCTTAACTCAGTCTCCTCATGACAGAGCAGCAGGTAGTGAGATTATCAGCACCTCTCTCCATAATTCATTTGCTGAAATTGGAGAGTTTCCAAAAATCCTTAATCCCTATTGACCTCCAGTGCAAACTCTGTCAATGGCTTGTTTCTTTCCTCTGTTGGGACTTCTGTGTCTTGGCAACAAGGGTAACTTTTATTTTCAGGAGGGATTGTGCTTAAATGTTTAATTTTTAACAATTTTTGCTCAAAACCTTTCTGCATTACTGTTAGTTCCTCTTTTTCTTTTGAACTTTTCTCCTTCACATACTAAAAAGCAAAAGTATGGTTTAGCACTTTGTTTCTCTATGCTCTGCTTTGCTTAGAGTGCATGTAAATGCTTGTACATCTGAACACTGCTGGGAGCTCTGTGGCTGAGGACTGATTTTTGGATTTGGATCCCTCCAGGTCTTGGCCCTAAAGTTTCCAATAAATGGGAGGAAAGAGACAGAAGGATGTAGCCACATGATGGGAAAATTACTTGATACTAAATGACAGTTAATGTAGTAAAAGTGTCCTCATAGTTCAGTTGTTCCTTTTCTTTCATGAGATTCAAGATGAGAAGATGCTGGTGGTTTTACCCTACAGCAATGCTGGCAGCCCTGAATTTGTCATCGTTATTGTCTTCTGAGGCTCTATCAGCAGATGTTCTTTCCATTTTACAGTAACGCTCTTCCAATATACTTTGGAGCTCAGCTGAATTTCAGTGTGAACTATGGCAGTGGTAGAGAATATACTGTTTGCTGGCTGACAGTTTTACGGGGAGACAGTTCTCTAAAGGTTTACTCAGAGGTTCTGTCTAGCAGCACTTGTAGATCTGAATATATGAATTTCGACTTCAAACTATATTATGCTCTGCAGCTGAATTTTAGGTGCCACTATTTGGTGGTAGTTCAGTACTGATTCTCTAGGAAAGAAGTTATCACTGCATTAGTGAATCAGTGCTTTTAACTAGGTCACAGTTAAGCATTAGCAGCTTACAAGGCAAAACCAAGGCAATGTTACCCAACGCAAGCAATTTCCAGGACAATACAGTGAGACCCGCGTCTGAATACAGTGTCTTGTGGGGAGACTCCAGGAGTGAAGGTGGTTGATGTCTGGCAGGTGTCATTGCAGTGCCATCTTTCTTGTATTTACTGTCAGTGCATTTTGTTTGCTTGACTTTAAGCACAACCAAAACATACATATGCCTTCTGTAGACATGCATTTTGTGCATCATGAGGTTACACAAGTTTTAGCCTGTGGTCTTACTTTCATTTGTTACAGTCTTGCAGACAATTATGCTGAACTGCTATTGTCTTTGAGGTCTCTGCTAGTTTTGTATTACGCTAGATTATCATTAAACTTTCTGTTCTTGTCTTTAAACTTACTCATATTTAGCAACAACCTTAATTTTCCATACACAGCAGTCAGCCTGGGGGTCTCCTGGTGAACAGCTGAACTCATGCTTGCTAATGTTGCCATCTTGTGGCTGGATTAGATTTGCAACTGGGTTTTATTTGTTTTTTTGCCAATTTTCCGTGGTCTTTATTGCTCGCTGCAGATTTTAAGCAGTTATTAAGGTGACCAGGAGTGTGAAACGTGAAAACTCATAAAAATTCTCTCTCCCAGTGAGTTCACCTTCTACGGCGGTTGGCACAGAAAGACAGGAGACATTGTCACTAAGACAAAACGTTAGATTTGTAAAAACTTCCATGACTTGTATGCTGCCTTTGTGTAACAAGCGGTATTGATACAGATTTGAACAAGGAAAAAGACTATTTATGGAGCAAGCTTTACCTAATGAAAAACCTGCAATCTTGTGGTTTTGCTACTTGTTTTTTATAAAGCTATATGTGGTGGAGAAATTCACAAAGATGCTGGCCAGATCCAATCGCCCAATTACCCAGATGACTACAGACCTTCCAAAGAGTGCATCTGGAAGATCACAGTTTCTGAGGGTTTTCACATAGGAATCACATTCCAAGCCTTTGAGGTGAGAAATGTAATTTTATGTTATATTTTGAATATTGTTTTGCCTCTGTAGATACTTTAAAATGAAGAAGAAAGTGGTGTAAATAATATTAAAAAAAAAAACCCACCCGTTTTGAGTCCTTCATAACATAATTTCTTCTCACCAGAAGTTTGCTCATTTTGAAGCCAAGTTTTAAATACAAGTTTTCAAAAACTGTTACTCTAGACAGAAAGAATTAAAAAGGGCACAAAATTGTAGATGATGCTAAATAAGGACTCATGAGTCCTTAAATTTTCAGCCTGGTCAAATGAAATTGAATGGTCACAATCCAGGTGTCGCTAGGGCTTGGCAGATTGCAGGATGTTTGTGACTCTCCAAGGAAACATCATGTTCCCAGATGGCAGACAGGCTTTGAAAAGCTCGAAAAAGCTTTTCTCCTACTGGATATAGAATGTCTTGCACTTTTAGCTAGGTGTCCAGTGATCTGTTTCTGACTACTGATGTATATATAAGTCACAGATAGGAATAGCCAGGACCTGGATAAATCCCATCAACCCCATAGAATCTTGTGGCTTGTGTACTTGTACTGTGCTTGTCCTGAAAAGGGCTGACACCACCACCTCCTAGCTGTGACCCCACAGCTATTTCTTTAACCTTTTTGTTAATAATTGTTCTGCTCTGTTCCTTCCAACTTCCCATCGAATAGCAGCTTGTAGATAGTCATGGACTGGGCTTCATCAAAAGGAAGCCATGAAAATAGTGGTAGAATCGAGATGTGTCCAGGCTTGAATGCAGTTTCCACTGCAGGAGAGCTCAATGGCAGCAGTGAGGCAAGTATGTAGTTGTGACCAGTTGTTTGCGATGCTTGTTCGGAGCTGATCTCTGGCCAAAGTCGAGCTGGGTAGCTAGCTTAACCCAGAGCACTCATACTAGTGAACTACAGGGTTGTTTTTTTTCTATTTTCCTATTTCCTTTTCCTATTGCAGATTGAATGGCACGATGCATGTTCTTATGACTACCTGGAGATCCGAGATGGCCTCACTGAATACAGCCCACTGATTGGTCACTTCTGTGGCTATGAGAAGCCAGAAGATATCAAATCCAGTTCAAATAAAGTATGGATGAAGTTTGCATCTGATGCAACCATCAATAAAGCAGGCTTTGCAGCAAATTTCTTTAAAGGTACATGATCTATTACCTCACAAGGTCAAAGTTTGGGACCATTCATCCCTTAATCTACTGTCATCTCAAAGTGATCAGTTACCATTGTATCTACTTGTAGTTAAGAGCTGTTAGACTTTCCTGTACAATCGCCAATACCAAGTTTATATACAAATGGTTTTAGGAGTATAGAGAGGTTTGATGTTGAGGCACCTGTACCACTTCCTTGATTAAGGCAGAATGAAAGAGTGCTGAGTCAGTACCAGCACAGGCATTGATGTCTTGTGTTGCACTGCTGGACAGAATGTAAAATCCACTTATCCATGCCAGGGCACATTTTCAAAGAAGGTACTAGTACTGGATACAGTATTCAAACAACTCTCTGCTAAGTTCTATTCCAAAGGAAACCTCTGGAGGGAAGGTGGATTTGAATGCGAGTAGAATCCTAGAGAAAATTTCTGAGTGCTTTAGGAGACAAATGTGTTCCTGACCTGAGATCCTCTTCAGAAAGATGTAAATAAGACTAAGATTTTTCTTAAGAGCTAGACCCAAGACATGGTCCTTTACCAGCTGAGTTGAATAGAGCCAAGAACCAAATACCTAACCACTTCGGAAAATGCCTGCCGAGCTGCTGCAAGGTAGATACTCATGTTTCTCTTGGGTTCAGTGACAGTTTTACAGAAATAATAGCTGCAATGCCAATATTTGGATTGCATAAGTCCTTTATTTATTCCTACTTTAACTTCTGTCTCATATTAAGGGTGTCACGGTCCATTTGGATCTCTCAAATTCACAGAACAATATACTCTGTGAAATAAGCATTATTTCATGAACCTGTTAAGAAATACAACAAACACAGCAGGGCTCAACCCCCTTTGCTTGGACTAGTCTATCATGTGAATTCACTCATTCACTTACTCCAGTTATAAGGTTTCATAATTTATGGCCGGTAGTTCCTAATCCATGCACTTATGCACAAAAGAAAAGAATTAGTTAAATAAAGTTTGAGAGATCCAAATGGACCGTGACAAAGGGCAATTGCAAGATCACTGGCAAATACTGTGGTATTTAATTTCAGACCCTGAACAATGTTCACAGTGCCTAGACGTCCTTGTTTAAATTTCTCATGTTCCATAAAGACACAGAATACTTCTTCCTAAAGACATTTTGGCTTCTTTCAGGAGCTGAAGGAAGTGCAGGCTGACTGGCAGAGATGTCTTCCAGGGATTAGTACTAAATGGAGACTTTCTGTCCTGCAGCAAGTCATTCTCTAGAATCTGAGCTCCTCCTGCAAGTTTGTAGGGGAACAAAGTTACATACCTGAATCTGGGGTGCTTTCCTTGTGAAACAGTCAGAAATAAATGTATTTATATTTTTTATGTAAAAAATGCATAAACATGCACTACTACTGCAGTTGCAGACACAAGTGATTTACAGCCATGTTAGAAGCTATTGAACCTGTCATGGAGCAGCAAAGAAATACTCTGCTTTCTTCATAGTTAATCCACAGACCAGAAAATAAAATCTGCTTGATCTAGAACTGTTGCAGTAAAGGGTTCCTCACTGTGGCAAGGCTTTGCAGGAAGGCAGTGTTATGAATAGAAGAGAATAGAATATTTCAGTTGGAAGGGAACTACAATGATTAGTCAAGGCTGTTCCTATTTGATGAACATAGCAGTAACTGTAACATTATATTGGGTGTAGGTGGCAAGGTGTTTGCAGTGGGAGGCTGCAGGGGCTGCCTTGTGCCAGACAGATGGTTCAAGCTGACTTCATAGTGGACCCACCACAGGACACAGATGAACCTATCAGCTAAGTTGGTGGCACCTCTGTGGAAACATAAAACAGGAAGGAACAAAAAGTGCCAAACAGCAGAGGTAACACCAAAGTCAGAGGTGTTACTCTTAGCAGGAGATGTTGTACTTAGTATGAGGTGTTACCTCCTACTTAGTGAGTTGAAGGTGGAGGTGCTTTGTGACAGAGCAGATACTCCCTGCAGCCCACGGAGGTCCCAGGACCTGAGTGGGGGGAAAGTATGAGAAGGAAGGAGTGGCAGACTCATGTACTGATTGTAGCTCCCCATCCCCTACTGCCTTTGCATGCTCATGGCCTTGCTAAATGGACTGAGTTTAAGCTGTGGTGATACAAGGTGGAGAGAGGAGTTTGGAGTGTAGTTGAGCCTGGGAAAGGGGGACAGAAAGGTATTTTTCCTAAATGTTTTGACATTTGTTTCTTTTTTCTTTTTTTTCTTTCTTTTTTTTTTTTTTTTCCCCAGTGTTTGTTTCCCAATACCCAAATCAATACTCAAATATTTAAACTGGCAATAAATGAAGTTAAATTCCTTGAAGTTGAGTCTTTTACCTACAACAGTAGTTGGTGGATAGTTTCCCTGTCTGAACTCAAGAACTTTCTTGCTCTTTTTCTTCCTATATTCTCCCCCGTTCCACTGGAGGGTGGGGATAGAGAGTGAACAAGCAACTGTGTAGGAGTCTGGCTGCTAGCTGAGGCCAGTCCACCACAGCCATGTTAATAAAACCATCTATTTGCACAGGGTCAGGGTGAGAAGCCAGTACATCTGGCTATCTGTGTATTAAAATGTCAGTTCAGGCTGTTGAGATGTAATTGGAAGAGCCTGCATTCAAAGTCTAGGGTAGTAAGTCTTCACACATCTGTGAAAAAGAAGGATTACTTGTGTATTCTTACAGCTCCTTCATTGAACCCCACTCAGTGGGATATGGCCTTCTACAGCTCTGTTACTGTGGGCACCATGATGGGCTGGTTCATGGTAGCTCAAGTTACTCAAGAGAGTGAGAAATTTAAAAAACAAAATACCTTTAAAGCCTTAAGGTGTCTTGAGCAGTGGCAATGGAAGCAGAAGAGAATAGCTTTGGAGCTTAAGAGAATTAGGT
>JANHGB010014326.1:0-28673 GCA_026283785.1 Coracopsis vasa | reverse complement strand
GTTTCAACCTCCCTGCCATGGGCAGGGACACCCTTCACTAGACCAGGTTGCTCAAAGCCCCATCATCTGCACTGTTATGCAAGTTCTCTTTCCCGTATATTCTATATTTGAGTCAGAACATCAGTAGAGAAAACACTGATGTGGAAAGTTAGCAATTACTCCCTATTACGGCATTAAAACTCCTGTAGCAGAAGCAAAGTGAAGGGGTAACATACCTGCTACCCAGGTTATAAAGGAACAATACGCACAGGAGTGTTTGCAAAGCTCTTATTCAGAAAGTCTGATGTAGATAAAAAGAGCCCTTCTCCAAAAAAAACCCAAAAACCCCTGCTTTCCCAAGAACACAGGCTACATCACACAACTTGAAACAGCTCTGAAACCATTGCCGTTACTAAAACCTGGACTGAATCTCATTTATGTAAATATCACCTTATCTCTCTCCTTGAAGAAAATGTTTTACGATTAACTTATCTGTCATTTAGAGATCAAATTAAACTCATTGATGCAAGCTATTAAAGATCATTTTTAAAGGACAAAGGCTGATTTTCTCAAATAGTGTATGTCTCTCACTCTAATGCAAGAGATAAGCTATTTGCCACCCGAAAAAAGACAGAACCAGGCAGAAGAGGAAGCTATTAAATTTCCAGTACTGCTACAAAACACACTTCATTCCCAGGATGCTCACTCCAGTGTCTCTTCCAGAAAGGAAATCAACTCAGGATCATTTCCTTACTGTGCATCAGCTAGACGCCAGGTAAAGTATATGTAATTTAAAGAGAAGGTCTATTTATCTGCTTCTGACACATAAGTCCTTTTTCCTTTTTGTAGAAAGTCACTTCTTACAATCACAATTACACCCCATTCATGCTTGAGAGACTTCGTGAGGCATGACAAAATAATGTGGGTTTATGTTAAATAAGAAATGACTGTAGAGTGATGAGTTATTTTCACAGGATTTCACAGTGGTTGATTCCCAGCATCCTGAAGCAAACTAAGTCAGGAGTCTGTATGATCTAAATGTGACCTCTGTGTGTTTCTTGCTACTCAGAAGGGAGCTCAGGAGGAACGATGAGCAGCGAGAGAAGAAGATTTGAAGTAAAACACTTATTCCCCAAGAACTCAAGAACCTGAGCTGGTGGCTGGGTCAGCTCAGGAGGTAGCTGCACTTCAGAGACTGCTTTTGGAACATTTGCACCTGTGAGAGTCTGGAATCAGTAAAGGAAGATCTATGCTTGAAAGCGGACATCATTTGGCATGTGAGCCCAGTCTGTGATCCAGCCAGAATGTCCTCATGTGAAAGGTCATTAAGCCAGCTTGATACAATTGACAAATGTCTTCCCCAGAGGATACTGCAACTTTAATATAGGATGTTTAGAAAAAATCTGCTGGGATATAAATGTCAACTGTATGCCAGCATTTTTCACAAGGATTGGGAAGGGAAGAAAGCGATTCATCTCTGAGGGATCACTTCTGAATTAATTTTAATAGATGGTAATAGGCTGACAGTTCTCTGAAAATAGCCAGCAGATGTTCCAGTGCTTTACTGAGTCCCGATGTCTAACCTTGGGTACACTGATTCCACAAAATCCATCTTCTAGACAGAGCTCTGTTTCTGCAGCTGGAATGCTAATGATGGCTCTTAGTGGTTTCTGACTTCTACCAGTGTGTTTATTCCTGCCGCAGATCACAGCACACGAGCCACAGAGGTGACTAAGTGCAGATTTATGTTTTATTGGAGAGGACAAGAAGTTACCTTATTTATGGTATGTTATCTACAGATAACCTTCGCTCTATCTATCTGCTCATCATAAGATAAAAAGCATCTAAATTACTAAGATGTTGCTCAAATACAATTGAGAACATTAGCACAATTCATATGAGCTGCTCAAATGCACTGGTGCATATAAAATCTTCAAAACCATTTATTGTCAAAATGTCAATGCTAAATGCACAGAAACGTAACTTACTTTATGCCATTAATTAACTAATGTGTGCACAGCACTTTGAAAACGTAAAAAGCACTTTGAACACTGAGAGCTAAGCAGTATTATTTTTACTCGTGTGGACTCGCTGTATGAATCATACATAATAATCACCTCTTGTGGAAAGTATTTTTGGTCCACAGCCAAAACCTAACCTAAGATTTGGCACTTCTGTTCAGTAAAGCATCTGTAAATGGTCCTGTTCGGGTTTCAGCTGGAGATTTTCTGCAGCACATTCATTACTGAGTTCTTCACAGTATATACCAGGTATAAGGTGCCTTCGCAGCTTTGTAATTAACGTTGCATAGCGAGACAGCAAACATTTTATTGTATTCTCATTTGCCCAAAACATTTGAGAATAGCAGCTCAGCAGTGTTAGCTGTGACTTAACTCCTTCTCTTTGATCTGTACAAGATGCAACAAGCTTCATGGATATAACACCGGATTGGGATTCCCTTTCACCTTTGTGAGAGCTGTAGCTCTCAAATTATTTTGTGATCTCCTGGTGAAAAGCATTACATGAGAACTAGACGGTACCATCATTATCTGTCTCCACGCTGTGATTTCTTCCCCTCTGATCACCCACTGTCTGGGCTTTTTTTCTCCCCTCTTACCCTTTGTGATTGAAGAGGTGCCGCAACCATGAGTTTTCCTTCCCAAGCTAGAGTGCAGGGAGCTTTCACAAGGTCACGTTTTGTACCTACAAGCACATCTGTTGCATCAGTCTTGAACAAATAATGCTTGGCTATCCCATCCTTGCACAAAATTGCTTCTCCGTGATCACGTTCATGGGGGAAATCCAAGTTGAAAATAACCAGAAACCAACAAAACTTCACTATTCTCCTGTTCTGATTAACAAGAACAGTGACGACTTACAGCTGGCCTCAGCACCACCTGCAGCCAGGTCAGCCCACGTTTCCAGAGGTTTTGGCTTTCTGGCTGACCTGGTGGTGATATGCTCCATCATTGTTACAGCTCTCAAATCAGGAGATATTTTATGCATACCTTGTATTTATTTAAACACGTCTATCCATAATATAAATTAGTCTATGTGGGATTAACCTAACCAAGAATTTCTGTCCTACAAGTCTGTCCAGACATTCAGATTTAAAGAACCTTGTCTGTAATACACCCCACCCATCTCCTATTCACTACCCTGCTATACCCTTGATGGCTGATAAGTGTATTTATTCAGCATCATTTTTTACTCTTGAACTAACGGAGAAAGAAAAACAAGAGTGGGAAATATCTGATGTGGTTAACATAGATCTATAAAGCTTGGACCTATTTTCTCCACTTGAAATAGAGAAACCAATGTAGAGATTTTTAAAAAGAAAGAAAGGAGAGAAGGGGTATTTGAACCGCCTGACTTTGAACAGATGAAACATTTTAGTGTTTACAGTGTAAGTTTACAAACTGCTCTTGGGGCAGCCGCACTGCGTATCTTATCCGTAAGGTAAACATACCGAGATCATACACTGGCTCCCAGCATCGTGTGGCCTTGCAGGACTAGTACTCCATTTGGCACAGCCGCCACATTGGACTCCAGAGGGGCCCCATGCTTAAGGTGATGGGTGCACAGAGCTTGTACAGAGGGAGCCCAAATGCTGGAAACAGTGCTCAGCACCTGCTCGTCTGCTGCCTGGCTCCGTGGTGAGCTCTCAGTTTTCCCGGCTCACAAAGCAACATCTTTATCTCATTTTAGCTAGGCAGAAAAAGGGAAAATCAGGGAGGGCAGAGGAGAGCTGGCTGCTGTGAATGGAGTGGGCTGGCCCTGCTCTAAGTCAGTGTAGCTGCCGGGGGGCTACAGCAATTTACAACAGCCAAGTCTCTCGTCTGGCACATCACTGTCATGCAGTTGCTCTCCAGGTTCAGTAATTATTGGTGCTAAAAATCTGTGCAGTCGGGATTCCAGATATAGACATTATTCAATAATAATAACCTACAGACTTAGGTAATAATCTCCACTGCCTCTTAATCTGCTGTGGGTGGAGGGGGGACTAAAGAAAGGATAAAAGCACATATCATGCAAATACTGTAAATAAACCATTTCAGCTCAACCAACTGACATAATAGATGTGAGTCTACCAGGCACCTCTTTTCATTAACTCCTACTGATTCCCAGTTCCCTGCAACCTCTGATGGGCAGTCCTTGATCTCATAGCTGGGGTAATTTGTGGCACTTTTCCCCATTACGCAGCTAGGACCTGACTGCAACACCTACAGAGATGAGCAGCTCTATTCAGGTTCATTACTACTGACTTTGCCTGCAAGTACTCACAGAGCATCTGCAGAGCTGATCTCAGAGATGACACCAACTGATTTAGCTTCTGACGTTCAGCAGCCCCCTGTTAAAATCCACACCGCATGTTCCTGTGTCTGCATTATTCATTATTTTTAAAACCAAATTATTACTTGCTGTGGATGATGTAACACCCACCCAAAGCTCCACGTCCTTGTATCTGGTAACTCACCAACAAATTTCACCTCTGTAAATCTAATGTGCTGAGCGATAACTTGAACACGTCTAAATCTCTCAAAAGCCAAATCAATTTTCTCACGTATTTTTCTGTTATAAAAATATCTGCTCCAGGGCTGTGATTTTTATGCCAAGTTGCGGAGCACAATGACTGTATACAGTTAAATTACAACCCTCCACAGTGTGGATTTATAATACATGTAATAGAAGCCCTATAACATTTCAAATGTGACATTCCTACAAATGCCAGTTTCCAAGGGACGTTGTATGCTGGTTTGAGTGCCCCTTGATCCATCGCAAGATGCTGCCTTCTTGGGGTAGGAAGACTTCACTTATTTTCTGATTACAGAATGAAGGTGGCATCTTCCTCCTTCAAAGGCAACTCTGCCTACTACTAAGCAATTCCATTGGAGTGATAGATGATTGAGCTTCTGTGGGACTAACGCAGCTTTCGGTTCCTCTGTGCCTCATTCTGTTTGCAGAACTGAAAGCATACTGTTGCTGTAAACACCATATTTACATCCTTAACCATCCAAAATCATGACAACAGCTTAAACCTCACAGCATTTCACAGATTAATAACTGTGGGCATCTCTTCTGCCTTGTCATTTCTGAGCTTTTAGGAACTCAAATCATGTTTTCACCTCAGTTTTCCAACTACAAAGACTAAAACATACTAAAAGCATATACACGCAATAGCTTAAAAAAATAAATCAGTGTCTTGTATGCCTTCAAAGCTCAGGCTTTCAGAAAAACATCAAATATCACAAGAGTTGCCAACAATGTAGACTGCATTATCCATTCTTCAGAAGTACAGGAACAACAGAAAACCACCAAAGCAGAGGCACACGACTGAGTGGAAACTCCCTGATATGATGTGCAAGGTTACTCTGGCTCCAACCTGTTCTGACAAAACTCAGTCAGGCTCCTTTGAATATGAGGGAACTTGGGTCAGGCTTTCTGGGATGGCCCTTGTAGACTTCTGCCTCTGTGAGAACAATGGGTCACATCCCTCCTGCCATGATCCATATACAAGCATCTCTGCATGGATGTTTTCTCTTTACTGTGCTGAAAAGGGAGGTGGCATTTTTTTGCAGAGTGGCTCATTTTCTCCTTAAACATCCAAGAAGTGGCTCTGAGGATCTGAAGCAGCAGAAGGAACAGCTCTGGGAATTAACTCTTTTCCTGGTGCACTTTTTCTTACCACGTGCCCCAGGATGCACTTGTATTTCTAGGCTTCATTTCCTTGCAGAGCTCTTCCACCGGTGTCTGTAATATGGCACTCAAGAATAACACCAATGACGTGGAAGACCTACTGCAGCAATGCTGCCAGGCACGGAGTGAGCAACGTCGCAGCAATCGGCTGTCTCACACTCAAAAAGCTACCACTATCCTAACTCTTCCTTCACTAAGAAGAAACTGGCAAGAAACCCCCAAAATAATCTTGAGATGATCCCGCCTTTTGCCTTGGAAGACTTTTGTGGGACTTTCTGTACGAGGTTTCAACCTGACCTATTAAGTTTGCTTGGAAAGTTAATGACTTCAATAACATTGCCTGTTGCAAACTCCTGTGAGTGCGTGTTGCTTGATTTGAGAGTCCATGATTCCAGGTGGTGAGAGGGGAAGTGCTGCACACAGGATTCCTTTGGTGAATATCAGTACAACTTGAAAAGAAAACACTCATTTTCAGTAAACACTACAGCCACAGACAGGTTGGAAAGCCTGCTACTGAACATGTTCTGGCAACAGAAAGTAGCTATTAAAAATATTTTCGATCAGAGGAACTGAAACGTGCTCTCTGTTGAAATGAGACAAGTATATAAAACACTGGGTTTAGGAGTTTTTATGTTTTCTTACCCTGCCATAACATTCAGACCCATTTTAGTCACATTGTGTTAATTTAAAAGGTTCAATCTGCCTTAATTCAGACCAATTTTGATTTCAATTCTTTTTATTTTATCATTTTTTATGTGCTATTCTTTTTCTTTTCTCTTTCTTTGTTTTTTTTTTTCCTCTTCTGAAGCCAGGCTACAGCAGCTCATCAAAAGGAAGCGGCCTGAATTTTATCTTACTGTTATTGTGATATAGCTGCAGTGGGCAATCTAATCTCATCAAGAAACAATTGCAGTAAAGATATCTAAGTGGATGTCACAGCTCTGCTGAAAGATAATAAAGTGAAATGAACCAAAAAAACAATCTTTCCAATACAAATCACAGTTAAGTTGTAGTGATTTGCAAGCAGAACAGGAGTGCAAGAAGAGGCAGATACAGTCAGAAATGCCCAACAAACACTTTCAAATTATTTTTAACACATTTGGTGAGTGCATAATTAAGGGATTTACAACATTAAAACCTGGAGCTGTTGTGCAGCACTACACTAAATGAGACAATCAGTAACAAGGGAAAGGGTGAATTACACCACCTTCCACCGCAGTCTGAACTACTGTCTCGTAAGATAAACACTATTGATTGCTTTTAAGCCTCCTCTCTATTAGAAAGGGACTTCTAATTTTGTGAAATCAATAATAAAAGATAGCAGAAAACCCCAGATTCTCTCACCATAAGCCTGCAAACAGGAAAGGGCAGAACCTCCCATTAAACTGGAAGATCATCCCTGATTTGCAGGGTGGAGGATTTGCCCCTTGGGCCGCATTCTTCTTCAGCTCTGAATCTGCATCAGCATCCACAAACTATTGTTTTGATTTCCTGACAGAACAAAAATGTCTTGCCACACGTGTTTTAACATCATTATTTTTTTCCCCCTTTTTAATGTCAACTCTGCCTTCAGCACGTGAAAACCAACTCCTTAAGTAGTTTAACAAATATCTTTTCTGTTCCAAAGCAAAGCTTTTGTTAGGGACCAAAATAGCATCAGCTTTCAAGCTGTGGGGTCCTTTCTACTTCCTTTGTCTATTTAACAGCAAAGGAATGGCGTGGCAGTATTGAATTACCAATGCTGATGTGCTGCGAGGCTGTTTGAGTCTCTGCTTTCTGGTGGTTTTTTTTAGGGAAGAGCTGTTTTCAAAGGCACATACTATATAAACTCAATAGACAATCCCAAATCTCTAAGAACAGATATACACAGAACACTTCATAAACCACATTTGGGCAGACACTGTGCATTATATACCATGCAAGATGCCCAACGCGCCTTCCAAGAAAAACACCAGCACTGACTGAACACAGACCAAGGCTTTTCTCATTAGCATGAAGAGAGGTTAGGCAGGCACCCAGCCTTTCCCCCTTCTGTTTTCCATTTACAGAGGCAACCACTCCTAGGCATGTTATACCTAACCCACAGCTGGATCTTCTACAAAGAAATAGTTGTGGTTTGTGCCTGACTTCTGCTGTTAAACTCCTGTCTGCTTGGAATTCGCATGATTTCCTCTGAAACTGGTGAGGTTTACCATCGTGTGACACTGCTTTTCTTACAGTCTAACTGGGAACGGTCATCTCAGGCTGGTATTAAACCAGCAATTTCAGTGGTGACTCTCCTGTTAAAGCCATTACCTAAATGCATCACTTAGTCTTTGATGGCAAATTGTTTATATAAATAAGAGGGAACAAAAATAGCTAGCAAATACCAGGAGATAATTGTGTGGTTAACCCTATAAATGACAGTGTTCCGAGAACAGCAGTGGAATTTTTAATAAACTAATCATAAACAGATTAATAGCTTGGAAAGCAACAGGGGATTTTCTCTTCCACAGCAATGGGATTTTCAGCAGACCCAAACCAGTTCTTCTCTAAGTAGAAATGTGCTTATCTAGATCCATCTCCCCTGATCGCCTCACTTCTCGCCATAAAGGGAAATCAATATGAGGACTTGTTATTCAGAGGAGTCTCAAGAGTCAGGCACTGTGATTGCACCTCTAATCCTGCAGGAATCTATTTCCAACAACTACATCATATTGAATGCAACAGGCACATTGTTTACAGCTGCTTTGTGAAGCCTACAATATAGGGAAGCATATAAAACCAGATATGGGGGATCCAAGCTGAACTCTGGGTCTGGCTTTTAGTACCAGCTGCACACTAAATAGCACAACTTAGTTGCACTAAGATAATTATTTCTGAATGCAGACCTCTGTTATTAGAGAAAACACTTTGATTCTCAGCACAGTGCTTATGTATGGATTTCTCCTGCAGCCTTTTGGCTGACCAATTAGGAAAACAAGTGCAGTGTAAGGGTTAACCATTGATCTCCAGGTTCCCCTGGCATGCTATGGAGCTGCTGCTAATAACCCTGGTGGCAGTTTCCTGAGCTGTAACTCACAGCATGATGAGAACAACTTCTGATCTGATGAAAATTCCTCCCTCACTGCAGAAAAACACCCTATCGTTTAAAAGTTTTGAATGTGCTAACAGCTAATTTATTAAAGGGACTCCTGCAGTGTCCATGTTTACAGGGCTCAGGCTGCACACAAAGGAAAGGCCTATTCGATGCACATAAGGGGAGCAGAATCGAGCTGTATTTTTGGAAAGGCAGCACAGTGTGCCAGAAGAAGGGCTGGACTGATGAAAAGAACAGTTATGATGTTGTGCTCAGACTTCTTTCAGCCTTGACTAAAAAGAGCACAATTACGGACTGGAAAAGGGGAACAAATAAGAATAAGTTGTATTTTAGAAACACCAAAAAAAGTGAAGCGAGTCCAGGCCAGATTTGCACTGAGAAATATAAAACCTTCCCTGGGTGCTTAGTTACGGTAATGAAGGAAAATGTACATGAGGGCAGACAGAGTTGTTGGGTGTTTTCTTTTTTCAGGATGGTTTATATGTTTCCCTATAAATGCCAAGTGAAAATCTCTCAGCTCCAAAATCTCTGCCCCCAAACCAGGGGCATCAAAGGGCTGGGAAGGGAGGCTGCATTTTCCAAAGACTTTTGCTTTTAACCAAGAAAATAAGATACCTTCCACAAATTTTAAATGAGACAAATCCCCCTATCTTCAGCACAAAAACGCTGTAACATTTTTAGCCATCTCCAATAACAATCACATTCCTTGATGTCGCTCTCTGACAAGCTGTTAGGCTGCCAAAGCCTGAAAATGGAAGAAGTCCAAGAAAGAATTAGGTGTCCTCTACATCTAACAACGTTACCTCATTACCTGCAAGTAAATATTAGGCATAGCCTGAGTTTAGAAAATAAGGCTAAGTGCAAGGAGCACCTGGTTAACAAGTTAATGGGCTAAATAATTCTGTATAATTTTCAGACACTAACACTTATGTGTCAGATTTCCTCCTCCCAGCTGTGTCGCTTTGCTGAGAAGTATTCATAAAATAATCTTAACAACTTCGCAGTATTCATTTAAATTAAATATATACTTCAGCTTTCACTAAAACACCATTGTTAGAAGCCAACCACTTGATGTGTTGTCAAGTGACACTCTAATGAGCATGATTTTTAATGGGCTTTAAGTAGCTGAGGGGAAAGAAGTAAAACCAAGGATGAAACGCCATGCTGAAGGTCTGTGTATCTATTTGAGGTACTAAGTTGTCCCAGAGCCTCTGATGTATGCTGTATGAAAATACATGTTTCTGTAATGAGTACGCGTACATCAGTACACTGACATTACATTTTCCTTATTTCATTCAGCCTATTTTTAAAGTATCAACTTAAAATATATTCACAATATTTTTGGCTCTGTGAATAAATTTACATATTAAGTAGCACTAATTATAAGAAGCAACGTTCTGTTCCTTGCTACGCACAGTCCATACGATCCACATATGTCTAGATTAACACCTTTCTCGCCTTGGTGGGGCCCCAAAACACATGGTATGTTCAGCACAGCACAGTCACATGTGCAATGGGCTGGCGTATGCACAATTTCTTCCTCATTCAACTTTACTTTTCACCTATCCCTTCTTATTTTTAGCCCCCAAGTCTCCTTGAAAGAAGAAGCAATGTTCCTAAATCCTTTAGGGTTTACTATGTTTAATCCTTTCTAACTTCCAACTTCTAAGCTTCATCCACTGAAGCCTTGTTAACTCCTCACTCACCCAAGATGTGATCCTACCACTGTCTCATCCTCCCTTCTCCTTTTGAAGCAAGCAGGTCACAGTGCGTTGGCTAGTTTTATCATCTGAAGTACTGTTAATATCTCAATTTACCTCAAAAGGCTTAACAGTCATCTTCCATCTGCGGTCTTCCTACGAGCGGGATATTTCTGTGCCTCTGCCCCAGCCTGTTTCCATGTGCAGCTGGCTAGTTCTGCCTCACTTGCCCTATAAACAGATTTATATCCAAGTTCTCCACCAAGGACTCATTAATCTCCTGAAGCTGGTCAGCAGCCTTTTCAGTGCTTTTGTTCCCTTATACCAGAAAGGCACCTAAGCAATATTTTCTGCCACTGTTATTCTCAGCAAGGCACAGTGGGAGGGTTTTAAGATAACCTTAATGTCCTGTTTCAGATGTCCTTCTAGCTAAGCCTCATTAGTGCCTGGCATGATCGACCACGGGCAGATGTGGCTCCACGTTGCTATCAGGAAAGCCAAGTGGCAATGCCCCACAGTGGGGATGTTGGAAAAAAGAACATCAGGTAAAAGGAACAAGAGTAAGCTAGTCTGGAGGAACACACAGAGAGCCCACAGAAGAGGATTAAACCTCAGGGTTTAACTGACTGAAGACCAGTATGCTCCTTATAGTAGTGTTAGAGCTGTGAAGTAACCTGAAGAGTTATTTTGATGCCAGTGGCTGCTCAGCCTATAGGTGAGGGTGCTTCTGCAGCTCTGGATGGACACACACCTCCTACCTGTTTGCACCTCCACTGTGATATTGGCTGGTAGCACAGTGATGAGCTATTGGGCTCATCATCTCATTTAATCATCACATTAGTGTCTCTGTTAAAAAGCATCCTGTATCACCCTTCTGCGGTTTCTTAGATCGCTCACAATATTTTACTTATAAACAAGTCTGTGACATTTGACATGAAGTCATCCATAATCATAAGGTACTGAAAATACATTAAAAATGACCCAACGTGGTTTTTTTGTGTGCGTATGTATCTTTTGCAGTGGTGATAATATGTATGCACTGGGCTGAAAGGCCAAAACTACTTTAGTATCCATTTGCAAAAGGCCAGTGAACTTCCCTTCTGAAGGTTAGATATTACATTAAAGTAAGACAATTCCTTATTTATAGATGACAGTCCCTGTAAAAGTCACCACAAGGCCAGAGGAAGAGGGAAAGATATTTTATACATTGTTGTTTTAGAATGTAACAAGGGAAAAGGTCTTAATGCCACAAAGGACAATTTCATTGCAGAGGGAACCATCCTGTTGAAACACACAAGTCCAAAAGTGCAATCTGGTCTGAGGTCTCTCTGGAGCACAGAAGGAGCATCAGCATAGGTTAAAAAAGCTGTGATGCACAGAGGGGATGTGAAGTGCCCCAGACCTAAAAGCACAGGGCAGAAGTGTGGGGGCCTAAAGACACCTTTGGTGTTGCTGAACGTAGCTCAGTACCTTCAGGGGATACAGGAAATTGCGGAGGTTTTCAAAGAGCACTACAGAAATTCCCTTATCCCCTCCTACTGCATCACCTCTGAGGACTATTGTAACTTTACCTGATAATGAATGCATCAATCTGAGACATTCAAAAGAGCCTGAATTATTTCAAAGCACTGATCTGATCTGCCTTCAGAAGCTCTGGTACTAACAAGCAGCTTCCCTCCACGCGTTCGATTATTTTTCCTAAGCTGCTGGAGATTTTGATGGCAGTCATGAACCAGACTCCACAACAGAGTTCAGTCCATTAAAATAAATTAGGCAGAGAAAAAAATATCTCTACTTATTGGTACCGCATTTCCCAGTTTGTCCCATATATTCCAGGAAATCCTGATCATCATATGGACCATAAAGGCTAAGCCAGTCACCGCATGAGGATGTAGACATCAGCCTCCAATGCCGATAAGGAGCCATAATACCGAATCTAAACTGGTTAAAGGATGCTGGCGGGGTTTGTGTCTTTTGGGTTTTTGGCTTTTTAAAGTTCTAGCTTTTGTTGACCAAAAAGAGGAAAGCTCCATTAGAGATCAGTTACTTCTAAAGATACATTGAAGCTCAAGAGTCAGAGCACTGATTTTTGACAGTCTCAAGAAATGATACTGCTGCAGGATTTGCAAACAGAAACGGGAGAAGCAATATCCAGGGCAGCATCTCTGAAGAGACATGTCAAATTTGTTTGCTGGCTAAGCCCAGCAAATTCTGTCATCATTTGGTACCACAGAAATGTCTGTTGGAAAACAAAGAAAAGCCTTCTCCCAACAGTTAAAGAATATTTACAGATTCGTTACTTATGCTCTCTCTAATCGTCTGCTCTAAGCCTGTGGCTGGGGACTAATTACAGTAACTACTGAAAAAACAAAACATATATTATGCTGCGTATTTTACTGCAAATTTACTGTAATGAATTTCAGTGGGAGAAGAAAAACGGGGTATTTAAATCTCCTGGCAGAAATGTGTATTTATGAAAATCAGCCCCTAGGATGAGGCGATGAGAAGTATTGTTACCTATAAGCTAACAAGATTCCCAACATATGTACCCCTGTAGGTCAAATAACAGACAAAAACCCCATCCTTGGGATGAAACTTTAACATTCAATGAATTGCAGACTACTTCCAACCTGACAAGTACAAGCTGGATGGAACAATTATCCTCAGAAACAGTAATTGTGAAACTTAACCCTGCTTTAAAAGACCTGTGTGCAGATGAGACAGCGGTTTCTAACATTTTCTCTAGTTTTGTTCCACTCCTTTTTCTTTCCCATAAAATGCAAGCAGGACCTATTCCTCCCCATTCCTCTGTTTTCAGAAACCTACAGCATCGGTTTGGACATGATCAATGAAGAGAACTTGTAAGTTATAACATATTGTTGTCAAAATCTTTATGCCATACCTGGCAGATGGCTCAGTACTTAAACTAGGAACATCAAACACAGCAAAGAGCTGTTCTAAGTATGGTCCCAATCCTTCTAATGTACACAGTGCAGCTCCAGCATATGCAGAGGACACCTGTGAGATGCTCTTGCTTACCGCAGCGAGGAGCTTGGCATGCTTGTTGCTTCCTTTGCTTAGATAAGCTGAGCTGTTCCCAATGCAGATGAAGAGGAAACTGCCACGAGAGTGGGAGTTCTAGCAAGCTTTGAAAGCCTCTATTTCTCTATAGGGATGTGTTTGTGAGGCACCTGGCATGTGAGTCCCTGAAAGAGCCTTCTCCTCAGGTCAGGACTCACTGATGTGACCTGCATTGCCCCTGGTTCCTCAATTCATGGGGCAGCTTTTCTGCATAACCATGGTTTCTTTGCTTCTCTTCAGGCATCAAAATGAACCCAACTTGTAATGCACTTTGGCCATGCAAACCTAGGAAAAGCTTCTCTTCAGCCTCTGTGCCGAGCTGCATGGAAAGGAAGAAGAATCTACTCCCACATCAGCCGGATGTGAACATGGAAAGACCAGGCGGTTCTGAAGTGAGGGATTACAATCAGCAAAGTCCCTCCTTTTATCTTACACATTAGAGAAAAAGAAATGAAAGAAAACCTGAGACTAAAGTAGGAATCACTTCAGCTTTCCTGCATAGAAGGGCCAAAAGCAGCTTCAGCTACCAACTTCATTATTTTTGCAGCCTTACAACTAACAGCTCAAACAAACTGCTCTCAGTTCTAACATTTGTTTCTGGTTTCAGACTAGTAGAAATCTAATTTCCTTCTCCCCAAGAGCAAATGTCAGCACAAGCGGGATCTGAAATTTGTTGCTTGACACCTGCAGCAAAGAGCTAAATTGAGAGTAATATTTCAAAGAGGTACTTGGGAGGTATGTGCTTAAATTTGGTTAACAGAAAAGCAGGCTGGTATACGTTCCTCCTGCATACCGCCTCTAAAATGTATTCCCCGTCACCCTGGCTTGACCTAAGGCAAAGGAAAGGGAACTGCTCGAACTGCTCTGATTGGAACCATGCAGGCCAAATTCAGCATTTTAGGGAACTTCATAAGTCTGGCTTCAGAAATGAGTGTTACGATCTTACACTTCTAAACACACAGGCCAAAAGAGTCTGCCTAGCTTTTACATCATCTGCTGCGTTAACAGTAAAACCAGCCTCCAACTAAAATTCATGTCTGATATTTGTGATTCAGGATAATTCCAGACTAAAATCCTGACTGCTATATGCAATCAGCATCCTCTTCTGCTCTTACCCTTGCATCGGTGTCTATATTTCTTCACTGCTGCAGGCAATATGCTTCTGTTTGCAGGAAGAAATCAGCAACCGATACCAGCTGTAAGCTACCAACTGCAACGCAGGGGTTTCTGGAAAGTTTATGACTCTCATGGACAGGTATTTAGAAATTCAGTATTTAATGTAGCAAATCAGCATATTCTGTAATGACATTTATTGATATTTATTCTACCTAATCTGTAAAATACACTATTCCAAATACAACGCTTGGGCAGCACAACATGTAAGCTACTTCTAGGTTGGTAACCTACTCCAGGCTGACAAAGCAGGCTAACTCCTGCCCAGGTCTGACTCCACAAAGCAGAAGCTCACAAATTCACTATATTTTACTGCTTAACTGGTGTGGCTTGTATAATCCTTCAGTATAATTGCTTGGCACAACTCTGGAATTTGCAGTACAGATTTTCATTTCGGGAATGGGTCCCTGAGCTGGAAACTGATAATACTTGAAACTACACTGGCAACTTCTGTTTGAAGATGTCAAAATGCATTTACAGTCATCGCATCAGCCTGAATGGATACGTATCTTATTTATAGCTAAACAAACACACACTTTGGACAACTGAGCCACGGAAATCTAAGCAGGGAACCAGGTAAGATTAAAAGTCAAATTGCTTGGCTTTTTGTCCTCTGCTACAAACACACCAGTATGAGAATGTATATGGCATTTCAACTTAATAGAGCATAAATGATGTAAATTAACATTGCTTCCACATTGCAAAGGAACAAAGCAAAACTAAAAGGATGCGACAGATCTTAAATTGATCTGCAATTGGCATAGTTCCATTAAAGTCACAGGGACCCAGGGTGTAATCCGTTCGTCTTCTACTCAGAAATAGCAATATTTGGCTAACAGTTATTAGTAATTCCACTGGTGTAGAGTTTCTTTAATCTAGAAATCAAGTGATATCTCAAAGGCGCTAACTGGAAGACTGCCATTACTTTCAGCGCCCTCTTCTAAAGCTGCTATAGAACCAATAATTAATGCAAAGGGCAGATTATGCACATGCAGTAGTACAAACATATTCAAAGTTCTGATTTAAGAAAGAAAAAAAAACCCGACTGCCTGTAGCCTGCCACCCACAGGGACCATTCTACTATTTTTAAGTCAATTAGTTCACCTTCTCTCAAAAGTCAGCCCTCTCTATCCTTGTTAGTGGTGACAAACACAGTTTACTGCACTTATTATTCCTTTAACAGCTCATTAGAATTGGAATACATTAGTGCCAAAGGATCTAAAGGTCATTTATCACCAATTTTTTTAAATAAAAGACAAAAGCCATCTAAAATGTCCATGATTGCAATTACTGTAAATGGGATAACTCTGAAACAAAACCCAGTAACAATCATGGAATCATAGAATAGTTTGGGTTGGAAGGGACCTTAAAGCTCATCTGGTTCCAACCTCTGCTTCGGGCAGGGACACCTTCCACTAGACCAGGTTGTTCCAAGCCCCGTCCAACCTGGCCTTGAGCACTGCCAGGGATGGGGCATCTGCATTTGTTGATCATTCAGAATTAAAAGAAAGTGGGAATCACTTTGCTAGCTCCTATTGAAAAAATAATAATATATATATTTATATTATATTTCCTTCAGTTTCAAAACTGAAAACACATTCAAAATGCAATAGGATGATTCTCAGACACCGCACTGATGAGGAACACTGATACACTAAGAGCAGGAAGAGTCTAACTGACTGATACTATAAAATGCAGGATCCTCTTACAAGAAACATCATTCAGAAAGTGCCATATTCACTATTGAAGCTGGTTGTTTTCCAGGATAGTGAGTGCACAGATCTAGTAAATGTCCACAGAACCATGTATCTCATTATTACTCACTTGCATTGGGCTTCTCCAGAAGTGCTGTATCACGATAAAAATGATCAGATGCATTTTAGGAAAAATAGTTAAGCTTTCTGCATGGAAAATTAATCATTATGTATAATTACAACATAATAATAGGAATTACCGGGTAAATAATGTCATCAATTCCTATAAGGAAAACGCCTCTGGATGCCTTTAGCTGAAACTAATTGAGTTGAACAGGAAAATAGTCTGAAAAGCTGAAGAATTTACCAGAGAGTGACAAGCTTTTTATATAGTTTGGAACCATCTTATGATTTCTATCCCATAGGCATAACAGTTTGTGCTTCATTTAAAAAACACCCAAAACCACCTCCACAGAAATATCATTACCTCTTAAATTTTATAGTAATTTCTCATAAGGGAAACACTATTTACACGTGGGGAAATCTTTAGTACATGGAAAGACTTCAATGTGTATGAATTAGTCTGGGAAAAAAAGAAACATGTATTTACAAACAGGGGAATCAAAACTAATGGAAGTCCTTAAAGCCACAGTGCAACAAAAATCCTACCCAAAATTGATCAAGGAAAATTGTTTTGAGCCTACATGTGAGAGACTGTTAAAAATACAGATATAAATAAAGACTGAATAAAGACCCTTTTCAATATCCATCTAGCCAGTCTAGCATAATAGCCCTAGCATGGCTTTGCATCACGAGTCCTGCCAAGGTCAGAAGAGTTGCTAAGAGGAATCCCAAATGCCAGCCCTGAAGAGCACTGAGTGCCCTCTCACCTCGGTTAGCAGGAGCAGAGGGTAGCTCAGGGTTCACAGCCAGCAGAAGGCTGAACTGGAGCAGAAAGATGTCCTCTGAGAACCTGGGGACCTCAGAGAGCATTGCTGTGTCCTGCTGAAAGATCTCTGCGGGTGGGAGGAGGCCAACCAGCAAGATGTGATTTACTACCAAGATCCTTTCAGTCATAAAACAAAATGCTTTTTGCCAAGGCCACGATCTTACACTTCAAAATTTAGGTTAGAAGCAAAGAAAGGTGATCAAGTTAATGCAAGGTAACAACTTACAGCTCCTCACCTGAGCACAGAAACTTATTACTCCCAGCACTAGCCATTTATAAGTGAAACACTTTAACTCACAGCACAGTACTTTAACCCCATAACTTTAATTCAAGTACAGTTTTTAATCAGCATCATAAGCCATTTAAAATGGAGCATTACGGAAACACCAGCAATTTTTTCCTATATGGACAAATTAGAATCATTGACAGTAGCTTCTAATTTTACCCAAACCTATGCAGGTCAAAACGACAGTTTTATAAAAGCATTAATGCTTTAATGCTCTGAATTAATGTAGAGAAGCCTCAATTAGTCAACTTCTTTCCTTAGGGAGAATCTCTCCTCTCTATGTTTATTTTAATTAAATACCAAACAATGTCACTGAAAAGACATTCCCGGCACCATGCAGGAAGCAAGGTAGTTAATCCGATTCTTTTTCTTTTTGAGGATATAAAGATAGATGCATTCAGAGAAAGGGATAACTGCTTTTAAAATACAGAACTGTTATTTCCTAATGAATTGGAAACCACAAGAATGCATATTCATAGAATCATAGAATCCACTAGGTTGGAAAAGAACTTTCAAGATCATCAAGTCCAACTGTTACCCCAGCATGGATGAGACCACCATTAAACCATGTCACTAAGGGCCTTGTCTACAGGGTTTGTGAATGTTTCCAGGGATGGTGATTCCACCACTGCCCTGAGCAGCCTGATCCAATGCATGACTACTCTTTCAGTGAAGAAATTGTTCCTAATACCCAATCTAAACCTCCCCTGGTGCAGCTTGAGGCCATTACCCTTTGCACTATTGCTTGTTACGAGGGAGAAGAGACCAGACACCTCCTCTCTCCATCCTCCTGTCAGGCAGTTGTAGAGAGCAATAACCTCCCTCCTAAGCCTTCTCTTTTCCAGACTAAACAACCCCAGTTCCCTCAGCCGTTTCTCATCAGACTTGTGCTCCAGGCCACATGTTTATTAAAGGCAACATTTAACTACATTATAATATTCCAAATAAAACCCCATAGAAGGTCTGTGCAGCTTATTCTGAAGGCGGCCTCACACGTGTCAAAGAACAAAGGTGCAGACACCGCGGGTCAGGTGTCAGGTGTGAACCAACAAACCTCTTCACTTGCTATGGAGGGATGATGAAGGATGCTCCATCCCTGGCAGTGTTCAAGGCCAGGTTGGACAAAGCCTTGGGTGACATGGTTTAGTGTGAGATGTCCCTGCCCATGGCGGGGAGTGGAACTGGATGATCTTAAGGTCCTTTCCAACCCTAACTATTCTATGACTCTATGATTCTATGGCAAAGGCCCCTGCATAGACACCCATTCTGCATTCAGCTTCTCAATGCTCAACGCTGCTTGTAGGCGAGACCATCAACGTATACAATAGCAGCTATGCTATGTCCTACTGTTCTTATCTGGAGTATTCCCTATAACTTCGTAAAAAAAGAGTTTGTTGCTCTCAAAACCGGTTTGAAAAGTCCACTCTTCAAGATAAGTGGTCTCAGACATTTTACAGGGCCCAAGTGTTCAGCGTTATTAATGTTCTATGAGGTTTTCATCATGTCATTACTAAATAAAACATCAGCTGAACCCTTCTTAAGTTCTACAGATATATGAGGCAGTTGTTAGCTATATTTATATGGGACATTTCTGCCTTGCTGCTATAAAACTCTTCTTACTGCAGTAGGTTCTGATTCAGCACTTCCCTTTCAGGTGTAAAATTCATGCAGAAAAGGTGAAAATCTGGTTTGCTCATTTCCAATGGAAGCCCTAAGGAAAGCTACGCTTAATTAACTTGGTGCAAACACATTAATAAGGTAAGAGTGTGCATCCACACCTGAGAAATAGCCATGCAATGGTTCCGGCCAATGCACCAGATAAAAAAAACCCAACTCTTCCTAGAACAAGTGTAATTGGTAAAAAGGGTCCCCTGTAGTTAAACTGAAATTTCTGTAAGTGTTGCAAACACAGCAACAACTTCTCCCCATGCTCAGCCTGTCCAGCCACAGCTGAACACTGCATTTCCCCAGGGAAATAAAGACCTTGCCATATGCCACCTCCTTGCCATAGATACTCTGCAGTGGTAGCTTTTGCTGGAGGACAGGGATTTATAGGGCCTATCTACAGAGCTGGTGGCTGGGGAGAGGGTGCAGCTCCCATCAGGCCTGTGCCTTCTGTAAGGACATCTAGGAAGTATTTCCCTCCCTTTTGCTTTATGGATATGGACCTGCTTGAGCAAGTCCAGAGGAGACCATGAAGATGAACTGAGGGCTGGAGCACCACTCCTATGGAAACAGGCTGAGAGAGCTGGACTTGTTCAGTCTGGAGAAGAGAAGACTCCAGGGATACCGTCTTCCAGTATCTAAAGAGGGCCTACAAGAAAGTTGGAGAGGGACTTTTTACAAGGGCATGCAGTGACAGGACAAGGAGAATGGCTTTAAACTGACACAGGGGAGATTGAAATTAGACATTAGGAAGAAATCCTTTATTGTGAGGGTGCTGAGGCACTGGCACAGGGTACCCAGAAAAGCTGTGGCTGCCCCATCCCTGACAGTGTTTGAGGGTAGGCTGGATGGGGTTTGGAGCAACCTGTTGTAGTGGAAAGGGTCCCTGCCCATGGCAGGGGGGTGGAACTGGTTTAAGGTCCCTTCCAACACAAACCATTCTATGATTCTATGATTTCCTTCCCCAAAATTACCAGGCACAAGAGAACAGAGGCAAAGGTGCATCAAAATGAAATGTTTGCCACTCATTTCAAAAGAATGAGAAAGCCAAGAGAAAAATAAATACAGATTGAGAGAGATGAGAAAGAAAACACAGCTGTTGAAAGAGCAAAAAGAAAGAACAACTGAGATGGTAAGGAGGAGTATTATTTATATATGCTAAAGACCATTTTCAACAGCAAATAGAGAAAGCCATCCTGGGTTATCATCCCTCCCCTCCAAATACACAGGAGCCCAAGGGGCTTCGCATTGCATTTTGTGATCTGGCCAAGTAGCCACAGGGCTCTCCACTCCCACCTCCTCCGCTCTGCTGGGCCACTGAGGAAAACAGGGAGGAATATTCTTTCTCCTTTTTATAGCCTGCAGGTTTGGAGTAGAGACAGAAGACAAAGGGCAATGTTAGTAAATGCAAGATGAAAGGTGAGGTGTCATAAGCTAATAAATTCAGAATTAAAGCTTTTTGCTTGTTTCAGATCATATTCGCAGAGCTTTGTGCAGCAGGAATTCTCCCAAGACACACCTCAATGTGGCTCTGTAATTGGGCACATGTCTACGAGTTCATGATTGTGAAATCCCAAGCTCTGAATTCTTAAATTCCCTGAGTTTAGCTCCAATCAATTTTTGAACTAAAGCAATCTTGCTAATAGGTGGCCATTGACCAAAGGCTCACATCCAAAGGATGTTAACTTCAGTTCTGAAACACTGGAACTGCTACATTAGAGGAGACCAAGGGTCCAATACCCTTGTCAGTGCCAGATGCTTCAGAACAAGTTAGATGATTAAATTTTGCTGCTAGCAAGATTAATTCACATACTAAGCAACTTGGCTGAAACCAAGATAGTGGAGAGCCCTAGACAGATTCTGACCCTTACCGTACAATTTACAGCGTGGGAAAATAAGAAAGATTTCTTCTGACCACAACAGATGATGCCCTGGAGCAAAGTGACTGATAAAAGATTGGCACGCAGTGGTAATTTCATTTAAGCTCGTGTATCCAATTTGGTGTTTTGATCTTTGAGGATAATGTTACAGGGGAACATTTTCAAGCGTGCTCAAGCAACCTCAGCCCTTCGGCTCCACTTGCTTTCAGTGGAGTTTATACACTAAATCACGCAAGGACGTTTGAAAACTGTCCCAATATACCTGAAGCTCTAGATGGAAATCAGCAGAGGCAGCCAGGCTTTGCACTGTGAGCTCCACAGGGCATTTTTTGAGGGAGCAGAAGTGACTTTTCTTTCTGTCCCTAGTCTCAACCAATTTTTACCATCAGCGGAGCAGCGATTCTCATTCCTCCATGGCTTCACCCCACTATGGCAGGAGAGACATGGGAAGCATCAGTCCTTTCTCCAGTAGACTCCCAGACTCCAGTTTGTGCTCATCTGGCCAGTTCCAGAACACAGCAAACGCGTTCCCACTTCCCGTAAGTTAGTGGGAAATTTCCCTAGGGTAGCCTGGCTTTTACTTTTCCAGCTCCTCTCACCTTGCAAAGAGGCAGAATATTTCACGCTTGGTGCAAGGGTAAGAAATGCATTGGAAATGCAGGTCAGTTGATTTTGAACATTATTTTTAATTATGGACATGTCATTATTTATTTTGCACTCTGAACAGCTTATCAGGGTGATCCATTCCTTGCGGCACTAATTAAACTCTGTTGGCACGATGTAACATTTCAAACCCCTCTTTCTGCTCATTGTGTGGCCATATATATCACCTCATCTCTTTGAATCTTCATTGCCTTGGAATTACAGGCTGTTTTCTTCAATCCTCCCAGATTCTGTTCTCTGAGTTTGCTTTTTACGCTGCATTCATCCCAAGATGTTAAAATGACATACCCAGAACACCACCACTGCAGTGCGTGTCACTGATGTTCTCCTGGCTTGGAAAGTATATTCCCAGTTTGATGGATGGGGTAAAGCTCTCTTTTTCAGGTGGGAACGCACTGCTAAATCTATGCAGATGGACTATTTTTTCTGTGGTAGAGCAACATGAATATGGATATCCAGCTGTAGTGCTTAGGTGTAATCAGGGAGGGAGATGCAAAACCACAATGACAAGAAGGTCAATATGTTTTGATCTAGTAATAAATCCTACTGTTGGTGCAGCTGAAAAAGAGCTGGAAGGAAAGGCAGGCAGTAAGAGAAATATATTTCAATAATTGTTTCATTCTGGGAAATGTGATAATTGTGTATGCACAGAATAGCCACCAGAGACCAACTGCAGAAGTTATGCTGATTCAAAACGCATTAAAACAACAGATTAATACACATTAAATAGTGAAAAGATGTATTAAATGATGCACCGATTAGAAGAAATACATAATTTATGGCCATATTATTAAAACAGGGAAAGCCTGTCATGTTCACACATGCATACCCCTCTCACTGCAAGTATACTCACAGCCAGCCTGTGTATGAAGAAGTGTTAAATATAAACTGAGGCAGTAGAGCAAGCTCATCGAAGGAAGACTCAGCTGTGAATGGCCAAGTCTTGGAATCATGTAGGCAATGCCATAGTGTAGATATGGCCATGAATGGCAGCAGTCCTGGACACAGCCCCTTCTTGCCTCTGCTGAGATGCCGACAAACAACTCTGTGGCATGTGGTAGACACAAGGAGCTCAGTCCTATGTCCTTTCTGGGGCATCATACCCAACCCTGTGTTCCCTACACAGCAGACCTGGGCAGATGGGGCAGCAATCCCCTGCAACAACCCCCACCGCACACAGAGGTGTAGGGCGCCTGTGCTGCACCACTCCCTGTGTTGGTGCTGAACAGCACTGTGGCCATAGGGGAAGAATGGGAGGCTTAGAAACAAGGAAGTCTCTCTATTTGCCCATTCCCATGCCTACTGCCACAACAGAAGTAAAAACTGGGGAACTCTAAGGTCCAACAGAGCCACACTTTTGCAGGCGAAGTCTCTTCTCCAGGCCTGTAGGGCCAATGAGAATGATACCATGACACCGTAAGCCACCACATTCTGCATTTTACCATTTCTATGCCATATCTGAATCCTGATAGGCAAGAAATATGAAAAGGTCACATCAAAAGCAGAATCTCTTTTAAAACACTGAAAGAATTAGCAGCATAACTGGCCCGTGTGGATCTGCAGTGCTCACTCATGCACCACTACACATAAACTCTGCCTAAAACTGTTGACAGCAATTTACAATAAATCAATTCATTGATCCCTCCACTGCTGAACAAATATATATTCCCATACAACTTCAATTAGCCCTGTGAACAAACTGACACCTGGCAAACAGAACCATAAATTACCCTTTGATGTTATCACATCCTAAGGCGAAGTACACAGGGGTTGTTTATTTTACTAGCGGGTCCACATTCCTGAGTGTGCTTTACAAGAAAAAAAGGAACCAAAGGCACTATTAACACCTTTGTGTAGGGGACACTTCTGTAGCTGTTAGAAAGTCCCTAGTCTTTTCTTCCTTAGAAAGGAAGGGAGCAATAAGGAGGTGTCACCTGAAAAGACTGCGACTGGAAGAGGCGCGATGAATGTTACAACATCATAAAATAAGAGAAAATAGAAAATGCTGAGGCGTTTTCTCAGCACCCCTTCCAGTCAGCAAATACATAATGAAATGCAAAAGTGAAAAAAAGAGAATTAAAATGCTGAATGGGGACCATCTGAGATGATGACAGGCAATGAAGCATTTGTTTTAGAGCTCACAGCCAGGAGAGCCCTGCTTTCTGCCACTAAATCATTCTTGGGGAAAACAGTCCTTAAGTGTCCATCTCTCCATCTGCAGACTCTCGTAACAGTCTCTTGTAATTCGATTCAGTTTGGAGAAAGTCACTTAATATTCAGAGAGATATAAAGTCCTTTAATAGCGTGAGGTAATACTATAAAATATCACGGCTGCACAAACAAATCAATAACCTGAATAAGGAAGAACAGCCAAAGACTGAATCAGGGAGATGAGAGATGGCAGTCCAACACAATGAAACTATCACAACGTGCTATTCATATTTCTGAAGCTCCTATGTTCTGACAAAAGGGGTCCAGAAGGTCTAAAAGTTTGGAGTTGACACTTTCATGCTGAATGCTAAGTAAGCAAGTAAGCTATGAAGCCGTGAGTCAGCTTGAACAGTGACAGAAAGTTTCATCTATGTTGAGCACTCTCAGAGCTGCTTCCTAAACCATCCACGGTGACTGCTCCCTCACCAACATTTTGAACAAGTGTTCTTTGAAAAAATAAAGTCATTTGGAGCAATTTTTAAAAAGCATTTAAGTGTTAGAAATTCTTGACCTATATCCAGGATTTTGTCCTCTTTCTGCTTTGTTTTGTCAAGCTCACTGTCAAGGAGGCTGAGACATCAGGGATCCCCATCAGAGATGCCCTGGTTGGATTTTGCAGTTTTTCCCTGTCAATCAAATCTGTTTCTGGCATAGTTTAGCGTTAAATTAAGTGTATCTTGCAAGATAAACACAATGCACTCAGTAATTCATTGCATGTTGTTAAAAGAAAAGCAAGCAACTAAAGCATTAAAACCCACAATACACACTGAAGATTATTAAACAAAGTAATTAACATCATACTCTGCTAGATATATTCCAAGCCTAGAGGACAAACTGACAGGCACAGTCCTCCACAACCAGAATTCCTCCTCCAGGACAGCACATTCTGCGAAACCCAGTGCCAGGGAAAAGTACAACCTTTCTGACTTCAAACCCTTAGCTCAACTATACAGTGCCCTTGCTTTTGAAAAGCACAACTCTCTTCTAGCTTCCAGCTGAAACACTGCAGGCCAGATCCTCATCTGCAGTTAATCAGCATGGCTCCACCAAAACCAACAAATCTGTGCTATTTAACACTAGTCCAAGAACTGACCCCTCTGATATTTCTCAGTGCATTGTCCTCAGCTGGGACTGCAGATGTAATTATTTTGATTCCTGCATCTGAAATATTTGATCAAGAGTGAGTTAATTATGTTCCTGCCAGTAGAGCGTCTGAAACTCCCATCAGTTTTGATGTTCCTAAAACAATACAATATTCTGCAGCTGAGTAAATACTTCTTGGGGGAAGGTAACGTACAAATTGGTTCTCACTCCAGATGTAGATGGCATTTATACAAATTTGCACTGTGGCTTTGATGTGAATCCTGTCATCCTCTGCTCTGTGATAACCGAATGCCTATAGACTCACAGCTCTATCAATAGTGAGACTCTGAACTTTGGTAGTGCCTCTTTCTATTTAGTGCTTTACACACATTAATGAACTGAGCCACAAGGATCCCATGTGGGGTAAGAATTATTCTATTCATTCTTCACATGGGAAATTTATGATGTAGAAAGATAAAGCCACTTGCCAAGGTTGTGTGAGAAGTGTGGAGTAAAGCTGGAGGGAACTGCAATCAATACATGAGAAAAGTTCCAGCCTTATTGAACAGTGAGACATGTTTGCAGAATTCAAGCCATACTTTTAATATGTTGTTAGGCAGACAAGTGCCATTCGATATAAGAGCAAGCAAGAAAAAAATACCATGTTACGTTGCCAAATGAGGATTAAATGCAGTGCATACTTATTGAATATGAGAAGGTTGTTTTAGCCAGCAAATCATTTTCCCCAAAGACTTCAACTTATATGTATTGGAATTTCCTTTGCTGGGAAAAAAGTCTCCCTTAGTGCATCCAGTAATAAAATAGCACAAGGAATAACTATTCTGGGTGGAAATTACTGGCATTCATTAACGGTATTGGCTCAGATGTGTGGCATTCTGGAAGGGCTTGAGAAAAAAGGGGTGTTTCATCACTGACCTCACTGACAGCAAAGGTAGACAAGTCCTGAGCCGTTTCTAAATCCTGCCCTCTGTTAGGGGGGAATTCTTCAATCAGATGTTGAAGAACAACTAAAGCACGATCCACTGTGCTTTAACAGCACATAAGGAATCAAATTTTGATACTCAGATTGTGTTTTCAAGTTAAATAGTGCAAAAGGACTGTAGACAGATATTTAAGAAGATACTACAGATCACACAGCTCAAGCCAGACAGTATTTTCCAATAACAGTGGTTAACTTGACAGGCAGTAAGACAAATAACTACCTGAGGCAGTAACAGCTGTGGCAGCAGAATGAAATGCTGGGGGACCAAACAACCCTTGACTCCAGAATGGCTCTGGCTTTAGAGCTGCGTATTACAGCATGTTTGAGAATTACTTTAGGAAGGACTACCCTGTCATTACCCATACTGGCTCAGCAGTTATAAGGATGGCAATAGAGATGCTGATTCAGGGGAGCTTCCTCTTTCAGGAAGGAAAAAAGTCACGCCTGGTTGAACAATGGACTTCATCTTGTGCCTTTGAAGAGCACTAGGTGCCTATGTTAATGTTCTAACAATAGAGAAGAAAATAGCATCACCATTTATTTAAGGAGCAATGAGATTAAGCAAAACAGACTTTCTAACAAATATCTTGCGCTACCATACATAAAAAAACAGCCTCTATATCAAGTTGAAGTAGAAAACTATTGCACATTTTAATTACTAGATAATATTCTCTCTTTAGCATGGAACTCTCTCTTTCCTTAGCTAATGTTCTGTATTTCCAGTGGAAATACAACAATTTGTTGAAAATGAGAATCTGGTCTTGAACATTTTCATATTTCAGAGGTCAATTTGCATACTAATCATGCACCTTTTCTATATTCCACAATACAAACAAGTTCATTTGCAAAATGTGGTACAAATTGACAAGGCATAATAGTTTCTGTTAAAAATACAAACATGAACACTGTGAAGCTCTATTTTTTTCACCCCCTCTCCTGCTGGTGATAATCATTGGATAGACCTGGCTTTTTAATGCTCTTTTCTGACAAAAAAAAAACAAAATAGAGAATTTGTGTTTTATTCTTTACCCATTCTTCAGTGACACACACAAACACTAACTACTCATAAAACACTATAAAGAAAGCATCACAGGAGAGTTCTTGCATGGCTGAAAATAAAACCTAAAATCACATCAAAAGTCTTGGCCCAAAGTCATTTTCAGTGAACCACAACTGTTATTTCTCATGCCAGCTGGGAACATAAAGAGATTTTATTAATGCATGATTTCTGCGTTTACCTCATATTTCTAACTTGGAATAAATTAGAAACAGACTTAAAGGCCCCATTCCACAGCATGAAGTAAACAAATGTGTTTTACTATGTATGCTTTTCAGAATGAATTAAATTCACGCAGCATTTGCTCTATTTGCTCCCAGCAGACAGCTTCCATTCTGTACAAAAGTCTGTAAGAACATCAGAGAAGACAGTGAAGGCTGGCACTTAACCTTCAAACAACAGTCCTACCTCCCTCTGCCGTGTTCCCACCACTGCTGGGTCACTGCACTGAACAGCAATGGAGTTAACTGTATTTTAAAAACAGTAAATCCATTTCCTTGACTACCAACTGAAAATGTAACTTCTATTCAGTGTTGTATTATAAGGCAAGAACACTGATATCTCTAAATCTAATAGTATTTCAATGCAGGAAGACACATGGGAATGAAACCCCAATGCTCATCCCTACTGAAAATGAAGCGGTAAACAGAAGCAATATGAGATTCCCAGAGAAGCTATGGCTGCCCCATCCCTGGCAGTGTTTAAGGATTCCAGGCTGGATGAGGCTTGCAGCAACTTGGTCTAGTGGAAGACCCATGGAAGGGGGGTTGGAACTACATGATCTTTAAGGTCCCTTCCAACCCATTCTATGATTCTATGAGACTGGGGATATGGTGGCTCTGCAAGGCTGCCTGCTGCCCAGAGACGGTTACATCTCACCCCCCAGCAGTTTCATCTCATGGCCTGTTCAGAGAAGGACCATCCCACAGGTCAACATGTGTGATCTGTTAAACAATACCTGACCAGAAGAGCTTCCAACTTTCACAAGCAAGATGAAGTGGGTCTTTTGGGGGAGGATGGAGAGGGTATCTTTTGAAAGCTGAGGATAAAAAAGGAGCTCTGCTGCTCCCAGACTCAAAACCATCAGATTCCTTGTTCTTTGTTTAAAGGGGAGCACCAAATACTACTCCTAATTCAACTTCATGGATCTGAGGTTGAACTGAACTGAATGAAAGTTGGGTCAGGATCAGGCTGAAGTTTCTACCTTCTCTCTGTAGAGAAGAGAGACTAAAAGCACCATCAACACTCACTTCTTTTCTCATTTGCTGTGGTGAATACCTAAAATGTCTTGGTGTCTATCCAATGGAAATAAAAGGGAACTCTCTCTTAGGCTAAGCGTGAGAATTAGCTTAAAATCAGAATTTCCCCACTAATCATGGTCTACAGTGAGACCTGTCCTGGGTTCAGCAGCAGCAGTCATTTTTCTCCTTCTTAGTAGCTGGTGCAGTGCTGTGTTTTTGACTTTCAGCCTGG
>JANHGB010014325.1:0-10925 GCA_026283785.1 Coracopsis vasa | reverse complement strand
ATAAGATTGACAAACTATAAACAATGCTCACTCATTTTATTTTATCCCTTGCTTAAAAACAATTTACCTTGGTAAAGGTACTGCACACCTGCCACAGAAGACATGCTGAACTTAGGTCTATAATAAATCTAAAAGATACTATTATAAATAGCAGTGACAAACCTCTAAGGTAATCAGAACCTTAATCAGAGGTTAGCAGTGACTAACCTCTAAGCTAATCACTTATGAAAGCTCCACTATCCCCATGAAATTTGTATCAATATTTACTCACAGTTCTTGTTGACAGAACTTGTTTTGATCACAGTATAGCTGGGGGGCCAGAGACCACATAGGCTTGATTTCGCTTGAGGAATGTGGGTTTGTGCCACTGACTTGTCACAGGCGTATGCACATTAGCACTTTGTCACAAGTTGGACTTGATCTTAAAGGTCTTTTCCAGCCTGGTTGATTCTATGATTCTAAGTGGCAGGACCATGCTTTTGGCTAAGTCATCACCACTGAACAAGGCTTGTGGATGTTGACTATGAGGCAAGATCAGTTGTTGGGAGTTTCCCGACTAGAACATCAATCCTGGCGGTTATGGGGTTACAACAGCTTTCATTCTCATAAACACATGCAGTAAAATAGCAAAAAAACCCTAACAGCAAGTATGGATTACTGACATTGTCCCAGTACGCAATGCCTTCCAAACATCCCAAAGATGAAACAAAATGGAAGTAACCCGCAATATGAAGGAAAATTTCTTTGGTTAATGAAGGCTATGCCTTTTAATAGAAAGTAACATTACTTTTTCATACAATTAATGTACTTTCCAGGCATATACAAAGCAAGTTGACACCGTATGACAAAAAACATCCACACCTTTTGGCAGATAGGTGTGAAAGGGAAATATACCATAAGATGATGTGTCCTTCTGTGGGAAAAAAAAGTAATTTTGCCACTGAACTTTAAAACCAAAACCAAACCCCCTCATATTACATAGATACCATAATTAATATCCTAACCTCTTATCTGGGACAATATGGTGGTTTAAGTCCAGTCAGTCATGCAGCTCGCTTGTTTCTCATACATGTGATGTTTGGAGCCTTTAGTGTTAAATTTAATAGGAATTTAAAGAATAAATTATTTTTAGTTCTTTCCCTTTAATCAAGAGAGCATGAAATTTTTCTTTTTTTATTCATTCACTGCTCTGGCACTCTGCTTAATCCTGCAAATCTTTATCAATGCTTAAAAGCAATTCTCTTGCAAGGTGTTTGATTTCCATAATCCTCCACAACACATATATTTATATTTTCCATTAACTGCATCTGGGTCCTCTGAAATTTATAACAGATACTCAGTCAGTCCCCAACACCACACACAACTTTAATATAAAATAACATAAAATGAGCACCATACCACTGGTTACTTTCCATGTGGTTTTGCCTGCATCTTTTAAAGATAATCTTCTATGACTCTTTTTGTCTGCTGATGTTCCTTGTGATGAGTCAAGCTGAAAATCTACTTTTCCACTCTCAGATGTATTCTGAGTCTGAACTGCAGGGTCTGAAATACAACCCAGAAGCTTATGAAATACTTGTGAACATGCGTATTGTGTGCTTTTCTTACTTCAGGCATGAAGAAACAGCATACACAGCTTTGTCCTGGGATACAAACATCTTCCAAACGGCACAGGAATCTTGTAGGGCACCAGGAATATGACAGTCACAAGAGAGTAAAAATTTAACACTAGGTTAGAAGAAAGGCAAACCACAGCAGTTATAAAAAAAGGCTTGCAGAAGTCTGCAAAATAATCAAGAGTCACTGCAGCACCTCAGTTGCATACACAGTATGAAGTGAAACTGAAGATGCGTACAACCTGCGACTACGGCCACAGGGTTGTAATTCCTGGCTCAAACACTCACGAGTACCTACAGAGAGAATGAGCATTTATGCAAGCTCATGCAGGAGACTAAGTTATGATTTAATATAAATGTCTTCAGTAATTAACAACGTAAGATAAAGGATAAGAAAAACAGAGAATTAAGTCTTACACTCTGAAGTCAAAATCATGCAAAATCTCTTGCAGCTTGTGAACTCTACAATATTCTTCACTTTATGCTCTTACCATGTTGACATATATTTTCAGTTGTTTGGTGAGTATTTCTTTTGACTTCTTGATCTAAAGAATCATTGCATGGTGAAAACAACAGTTCCAGTCTCGCAGTGTCTTGTATGGATTCAGCTCCCTTTCCCTTGCCTTGAAGTTGGTAAGATTTATTACTTTTGCTACTGCGGGTCTTTGTTACCTTGAAAGACATGATTTTCTTAATGAAAGTCAGAAATGTAACAGCTTTCAAAATACTGAAAGGTAAATACACATTTTAAATTAAGCTTATTTGAAAAATAAAATGTTTCCAAATATTTAATTTTTTTAAAGAAGTATGATCTTTCAGGAAACTGAAATGAAGAGTTTCTGCTCTGCATCACAGCTCTCATCATAAAGAAAATTACTGATCCACACAAAAACTTCAGCAGGCTAGAACAATAAATTCAGAAAAGTAAGAATGATAAGAAATCAGAGTGATTTCAGTAGGAAGAGAACTCTGTAGGCATAATGCTGAAATTAGACCAGCCTTTTCCAGATAAGTTTTGTTATCTCTGAAAGTACTGAAATTCCACAATCTCCCTGTGATGCTGTTCCAGTATTGAACCATGCTATCGTTAAACCCAGTCAGAGCTTCCTTGCAAATTAGGGACTCTTGTCTCTTCACTGCACCTTTTAGAAGATTCTGGCCTGTCTTCTCTTCAATCCTGCATTAGTTGAAAATAGGAACTAGATTGTCCTGCAGCCTTCTCTTCTGCAGGCTGAACAAACCCATGCCATGTGCTGTAGCCACCCAAGCATTTCACTTGCCCTCCACTGGATGTTACAGTATCTCTTATTCTGGAGGTCTACAACCAAACACAATAGTCTGGACATAATCCCACAGTTCTTAAAAAACCCTTTAGTGTGAGTTCTCTGCTTGTCAATCTCTTTCTTTATAAAAGTGCCAGCAGTTCTGTTGTAATTTAACCTTTCTTACCTCTCCAGATACCCTTGTATTGACTCTTCTGTTTGAAGATGGAGGTGGCCCAAGGATCTTTGATCCAAATGCAATATGCGATACATCTTGAGTTTTACCTGTACGTATATTGCGTTGCCCTCTATTAGTTGAGCTACCTAAGAAAAATAATAGTTTTATAAGAATAACAGTACTTACAAAGAATGAATATGAATTCCTTCAAATCAACTGGAAGAAAATAATTATAATTACTAAACATATATAAAAGTTACGTTCCTTTATAGCACAATCCCTAGCAGTATGCAGGAATAGCAAATGCACATTTTATAGAAGCATTTCAACATACAAGCTTTCTCTGAAATGCGGCTATTTATAACAAAAAAATCATTTGCATTTCTTTAGAACTAATGAAACCGTAATTTCTGACAGGAAGAAAAAACAACTCTGCTTAATAAATAACAGAATAAATGAATAACAAAACAGGAAAGCTGAAGCGAGACTGTCAAGGTATCACTCACAGCTCAGAGGAGAACTACCTACATGTTGCTTGCTTTATGAGATCACTGAATCTACTCTATTACAAGGGCTGATCCCTAATATTGCAAACATACTCTATTCCTGTTAAAACCTTCTACCCTTTTCACTATTTTTTTACTGTTTAACACACAGATGCATTTTGATAATTAGTTTCAAGCACAGAAAACTCCAACCACTCTGAACAACGAACAAAAAGTAAACATGAAACACAGGTGAGTGTTCCAAAGAAAAAGAACAGTAAAAGGATCACACATTAATTTTATTATGATGGATGCAGAACTGCATCTAGTATCTGGTTTCTTCTTTTTTTAATACTCCCAAGATTGTCAGTGAATTCTCCTTTCCAGAGCTGATAAAAAGGGTAACCTCACATTAATTTATAATGTCTGAAGATTTTTTCTTGTTGTAACTTCAGTGTTAAATTGCTATCTCACTTTAGAGATCTGATACCCCCACAAAGCAATGAAGTAGAAACAAAACTTGTTGATTCTCCTATGAATTTTTCATACACTTATTTAATCTTCAAGAACAGTTTTACTTCCAGTGTCACCAAGGAAATGAAAAAGATATCATGCATTAGCCATCAAATATCATAATTTACTGTACTAATAAGCACAAAAGAAGCTACTTTCTCCCATTACTTTCTTTCCTTTTTCCTGATGTGACATTTGGTTGCAGCTAACAGCTGCCATTTTATAAAGATGACTGTCTTGGTTTAACATCAATTCATTTAATTTGCTGACTACCTTGGGATGCTCTTAGCTCCGATTATAAAAGCTGATTTACATGGAATTCTCTCTTTATTATTTATTGACTGCAATTAATTACCTACATCTACCCATAACAGAATGTTGATGGCATAATGAAATATGTGTAATTAAAAGTTGATACTAAAGATAATTCAGGCATTTGATTATCAAAGAAACAAAGTTTAGTAGATAAAAAGAACATTTCCCATTTAAAATGTACTTAAATATACCAAAGCTTCCATTTTCAAGGACAACTTCAGCAATTTGAAAAACATGTCTGGAAGAATACATGCTATGTTCTTAAAACTGGATTAAGAATAAGGATTAAACTGAAGGCTTCCTTTTCATGCAGGTCAAAGATGCTACTGTTAATTATTTTACTACCTATACCTGAAAGCTATAGATCTTTCTAGTCTGGACAATAAAACCTGAGCTGTGTTTTAAATGAACAGTCATTATTCTGTTTAGATGTATCATTCACACTATTGTGGTCATTTAAGTTTTACAGTCCCTTCTATTTTGACAATCCAGACAAGAAGCATTGATTTTTGAATACAGACACTCAGAAACGGAATTCCAGAGTTTCTTCTGCTATTTCAAAAGCAAACTTAGAATCAAACTTCACAACAGAACTTTGGCTTTACAGCTTGTAGGGCAATAATACTCTAAAAATATTATTTGCTCTTAGAATTACAAAAACGGTTCTCGCATGTTAAGAAAAACTGAATGCAATTTATGTAAGTAAATATATGAAGGGTCTTACTCTATGCAAAAATTTAAATCCCCTGCTATTAATTTCAGCTGCTGTACTGCCTCTACTAATGAAGTATATAAAGAGAGAGCAAAAGTTAACAACTTAAGCCAGCATCAGCATGGTAGCTTAGTGCGGATGATAAAATCCCTATGAGCTGAGTTTTTTTATATTCTGGTACAAGCAGAAGAAACGGAGTTTAAAACATTTTCTTAAACTTTTCATATTATTCAGGTTGTTCTCAAAAAATACTTTTTCAAAGTTTATTTTTCTTTAGAGTTTCATGAAATGCTACACCTTAAATACTATTGTTGGCTGTGACAGTCTTGTCTTTTATAGTACTAAACTTCACCAGTAGTTACTGTTCCTTGTAATTTGTTATTCCTTTGGTCAATACTTTGCACATGTATTTCCAGAGCATTTTAACAGAAATGGTGGAAATTATTATTTACTGAATTCAAGCACTGAAGATGAGAATCCTCAAGATGAAGAAAATACTGAGCACAGTGGAATAAAAATGTGTCGTCCTTACCTACAGCACCGCTTCTAACATTGCCTACACTGACTAAGATGTATTGGAAATGGATTCTGGAACTAATTTGCTTGTTCAGACCCACTTCTAAGCTACTTCAGACTTACTTCCTTCTCTAAAGATGTTCTAGTGCTTTGTATGATCAATCTGTGACTCATAAAAGGGGGTACATTAAAAACCTTAGTAAGACATTGCAATTATTCTCTGGGCCAAATTAAAGGCTTAGTCTTGTGTTTTGTACAGAAGCCAATAGTAACATAACAAAAGTATAGAGGAAAGAGGGTGCCTATAAAGAGACAGCTCATCTGTGTATTTTTCTAAGTTCTAGCAGTGAGTTGTTTATGTACTTCTCAAGTTTAAGCTGAAAATATCAGTTCAGTATTTTGAAAGCGGTAAAATTATTAGTTCTCCATGAAGCACATCAATGAAGCATACAAAATATTCTCATTTTAAAATCCATTATAACCTGCTTTTTTAAGAAGTCCTTGCACGTATTTAGGATATTTACTGTTGCAAATGGATCTACAGAATAACTTAAATAAAAAGGAAAAGTACAGCTTACTTATGCAACTGGATTTACAAAAAAAGTAATATCCTGGGAGTGAAGAAATATATTTTTTATAGAATATATTTTTGGTATGTTTAAAATTCTAATCAATGAAATGATGAAAAAGATGAGTTTCTTTCAATACTCATTTATTATAAGTGTTCAGGCTGCATGCAGATCTCAAACCACAGGACAGACGTATCTGTGCTCATGTTAGTACACCTATGCTAGAGCTACCATACTTCATTAGGCACTGCAACTCTTACCATGCACTTTCACAGAAAAGCCCACACTATTTGTACACATACAATCATAGTTACAGTACTTTAATACAACAGAATACCTGTTTCTTGCAGTCTTACTGGATGTGTCCTGCATTTTATTTCTGACTTGTGAATTTTAGTCAGGTTCAGCAATTGTGTAACTTGTGGCACATCTTTATTTAGCTGGCAGGTTGGAGGAATAACATCTGTGGGCTCACATGGCACAACTGGAACACCACACATAGCTAGAATCAAAAAACATGAGCTTTACTTCACTCAGATGACAGAATAGAATTAAATTCAACTTAGGTTATTTGTTAGGTTCCATGTATTTCAGTTCACATGGTTTTAACTATTTAATAGATTACACCAATTTGAAAATATTGCTGCAATTTTCACTTTTAAGACAGTAAGCTTCTAAATGACAGCGCGGGTTTAGTCTGGAGAAGAGAAGGCTCAGGGGAGACGTTCCCACCCTGTACAACTACCTGAAAGGAGGTTGTAGCGAGGTGGGGGTTGGTCTCTTTTCCCAAGTAAGAAGTGTTAGAAGAAGAGGAAACGGCCTCAAGTTGTGCCAAGAGAGGTTTAGATAGGGTCTCAGGAAAAAATTGTTCACTGAAAGGTTTGCCAAGCATTGAAACAGGCTGCCCAGGGAAGCGGTGGTGCCACTATCCCTGCAGGTATTTAAAAGACGTGTAGATGTGGCACTGAGGGACATAGTTTAGTGGTGGACTTGGCAGTGCTGGGTTAACAGTTGGACTTAATCTTAAAGGTCTTTTCCAACAATTCCATGACTTGCCTAGGTAAGAAAATAAGCATACAGAAAATACTAATGCTCACCAGCTATGCAATAATCACAGAATTGATAATCCAGTAATTACAACTGCAATATTTTACCATACACAGTTCATTAAAGCTGTCTACTCATTATGTTAACTACATTTTGGAATTTTGGAACTCATTTAGAACATTTACGCACATTTCAAAAACTGTTTAGAATGGAAGAAAGAAAACTGTGCACCAACAGAATTAAATTAAATGAAAGCCAGCGAGGTCTCTAACTGCAGTTTCTGCTGAGAATTTACCAGATTCCCTCTGCAGCCATTTTTTTAAGTAATTTTTCTTTTCCAGCCTCACCAACAAAGAGGAGTAATTACAATGATCACATACTCTCCCTTATTTAGGTGTTCCAAATGGAAGATACTTTCTGTTACACTTGCAGTACTGCTAACTATCTATCCTTCAGAAGCCAGAAGCCTTTTTTCAGGTGTGTGCTTTTAAAGCTACAAAATGAAAATTTGAGTGAAATTGAAGCTGAGCCATACCTGGGGCTCCTCTAAAATAAGAAAGTGGCAGCTGTGCTTTTTCAATTCGTCCTCTATTACTGCAACTATCAGCGAGGAATGAAACTCTCCCTTGGAAAACAGTAATTCAGGATTATGCTGCTAGTCTGGAGACTGGTCAAACCAATATTACAGTCCCAATGAACAAGGATATGTTAGGATAAAGGGACTAAAAATCTCAGAGAGGCATTTATGATAGTTTCATAGTTTTGTTTCTTATAATACTGTTCTGTTACAGTTTTGTCTTGGATTATTTAAATAAGCAATCTTTCATTAGCTGCTAATGTCCAAAACTAAGAAAAAAACCAGCAAATGCTGCTAAGTTTTTCTTTTTCCTTTCAGACACTCTTTTCTTGGCCAAAACCTTATTTCTATCAGCATAATATACCCTCATTAAAACAAGCTCTCTACTTGATAAATCTTGCCAGAATTTCTTCAACAAAATACTTCTAAGGAAGTCAATGTTTAAAACAGAGGAGTACACGTACATTTAATTAGCTGCCTAAAGCCCGACACTAGCAGATTCACTATGCTGTGCTACCACTTCAGTTTTCATGAAATCAGGCAATCTTTCACACTGCCCATCTGATGACTAAGAAACTTTTGATTTTATAATACGAACAGTTATGATTAAGACTACATAGTAATTATAACACACCATCTTTCTCAGCTGTATCTTGAGGCTTGGATTTTAAAGTGAAGATCTTTCTCAGTTTACAGGTGGCAGAAATACTAATTCCATCCAAAGATTGGAAGGCAGCTCCTCTGAATATTTCACTGGTGAATCCTACCAAGTCAATACACATATTGCACCACTAGAAAAGAGAAACAATACTCTTTAATAAAACCCAAACACTAATCATTGAAGAAGAGTATTAGTGTAGAGTTCTCTATAAACAACATCTTTGTTAAGTATTAGATTTTCACAAGTTGCAATTAACAGTGCACATTTTGATAACAGAAAATATATTGCTATATTTGCACATACAGCTATTACTTATACAATTATATTATACATAACTTATACATAACCTAGCGAATGACAGCCCAACTAGCGTATCTACAACATGTTTTGCAGGTAACTTGTAAGAAAATATATTAATTGAAGGTTTTCTGGGGAAAAGAAGTTGCTATTCAGTATTACTTCATAAGTTAAAGTTACTGCAGCTTAAGTGCCCCAGAGGCTACGGTTGGATATTCTTTGATGATTTCTTTCTAAGATTCATAAAAAAAGGACCTCTCCAAACCTTGCACCCCCTCCACACTGAAAAACGTCAGGAAAATGTATATTATGAACAAGAAAGACCTCAGGGTATCACAACATCTTGAAACTACTTCTTGTGTAGACAGCAAGTTAAACTACCTATCTAATCACTGAAAGCAGCATACTCCTTCAAGTAAAAGCAACAATAAAAAATCAGATAACCATGTAAAAGATATAGATATGTATTCAGATATACTAAGAAATACAGACCTAGTCTTCAAGGTTGTTCAAGCATTAAGGTTATTAAAATATTTTGTCATTAGAACTCATCAGGGCATTTAGACAGATCTCTGATTAATGTTTTATTATCTAAATTAAAACACAGACCTGAAGTTCATATTCTGATTGACTTTAACGTGGTGTACATTAATGCATACTTTAATCCTGAAACATTTATGCTAGTCTGGCACCAAGGCCAACTAACTGAAATTATACTGAAGAAAAAATCATTTCATTGTAGTGGATCTTGAACTTCAGGGGTATGACCTGAGGTATATTAATTTATAAAAAATCCAACCACAAAAAAACCATCAACCAAATTATCACAGCTGCCTTCACCAAAACTACTCTAAAAGAAGTCATAACTTCAGAATTCTCTTGTAAAATATTCTTTCTTACGCTTAGCCTTAAATCCAGATCTGCTTAGTATACTAGGTGTTATCTAGTTCTCTTGGTGCATACTTATATTGTAAAATAGTTAAACTATTCTCATCTCCACATGATTTTCTAAAGCAGTATTTGAGACTTGAGTCTTTACAAGGTTATATAGTAACCATCAGGTTTTGTATTCTGATAGCTATTAATCTTATGTTGTGGCTGGGTGTGGAACAGTAGAACAGGGAGATGATGATGGCTGTGAGCTTATTTTTATTAGTTTGTCATACACATTGTTTTATATGTGCCAAAATCTGGAAGAACCTGAAGTACAGGAAAGCAGCCACCAGCTAGTCTACCTGCAGCTCCAGTGAGTGCAATAAAAGTTCACTACTACATGGTGAGGTACACATGAAAAGGAGCACTATAATGAAGAAGTATCAGAGACACAGAGAAATTACAGAGGCTGAACAGATGGCGGAAGTAAGGAATAAACACATCACAAACAACATTAATCTTGGTAAATGGGAATGAACTCCTAATGTCAGAAGAAGGGTAGAAAAGTAGTAGTATTAAGCAGTTCTGATACTACCCAGTAGAGAGGACATATACACCTATCTTGAATGAGCAGGAACTGAATTATAAACCAAACAGTAATTTCAACAGGTCTATAAACTTTCATGATATGTTTTCTGGTGACAAAACCCGTGCTCAACCACATTCCAAGAAATATTCCCAAGGTACTTACTATTCTGCGCTTCATTGTAAACAGCGGAACTTTTGCATGCAGAGGGGTTACAGACAACTCCTTGTGGACTGTTGATAAATACAATCTTCTTTTAATATTTTCTAAATCGGTTATCCTATAAAAGAAAAAACAGGAGAGAACAGAACAGATTTTTGTCAATTCAGTAATCCGGTATCTTTGGACAAGATATCTTTTTATCATAAATACATCTATTCATAAGCAGAACCTTTGTGTCAGTGATAGCAAATACGGAATTTGAGAATTACTGCTTTTACAAGATGAGTAATAAGATTTCTTTCTCCAATTCAAAATTGGTGACTATATTCCTGCACATAGAAAATCACTTTGCATGCTAATTTTATTTCAACAGTCTACACTCTTTGCTAGCTTTCCACAGCCCTTCAGGCTACGAATGTATTCAATTTGTATGAACCGAGAACCCAGTAGCCTTTAATAATCGCACTTGTTTCTGCCTTTTAAGCTTGTGTTATCTTGGGACACATTGTCACACGCTAACTAGAAAAACATTATTTGCTTTCTTTTCCTAAAAATG